>CM065392.1:10945000-11160000 GCA_033060915.1 Euryodendron excelsum | reverse complement strand
TAGAACTAGGTGATAGGAAACACAGTGGTGGCAGACTTACAGAATAAGGTAAAGATCCAAAAGGTTACTCATTTAGCCTTTTCTTCCACATAGGAGAAGTGGCTACGAGCTATTCTCATTTACCCTTTGCACTGGATTTGTGCCCCATTAAAGTTGTAAAGAACTAGTTTGTGTGAATAAAAATTATAGTAAATGCTTTTCATAAAATGTGGGCTGCTTTTGCTTTTGGAATTCAAATGGTTCCTGCATCCTTTGGGGATCACTAAATGGTCATGTGCGTGAAGGTTGCAAGTAATATTGTTTGTGAGCTTTCGTGCTTCTTAGGTTTTTGTTTGCAATATGTGAACTTCTCTTGATATACCTTCCCGATATCTATACATGGCTATAGTTTTCCAGCAATTCTTATAGGAGATTTTGTGTGAACTGATATACCTTCTCGAGATTTTGATGGAACATTGACCATTTTACTAATCATGTATATTACAGTTTTGGTAGTCTGACTTTGCTATATTTTCACTAAGCTAGAGGAAACAATTTGCTAAGCTTATAGGAACATTATCGTAAGTTTAATACATTACAGAAGCATAAACTGAATATTTTAGGTTACGATATAATATCTGGTTATTTGTATCCCACTAATGAATGTGTATTATGGCCATGCTAACTGCGTGACAGTTTAATTACAACAACTTTTTTTTTATTAGGTATGGATTCAAGAACACAAGAAAGCAAAGGTCCAGGTGTAAATAAAATGATGTGGACAGAAGATGATGATGGCAAACTTATTGAAGCTCTTCTTAATTTAAAGAATAGTGGAAAATATAATGTTGAGGGTGGATTTAAACCTGGGCACTTTACTGCAGTGGAAAAATTACTTGCAGTTAGTTTACCGAATTCAGGATTAAAGGTTGATCCACATATAAAATCGAGAATGAAGACATTGAAATCACATTTTGCTATTGTACATGACATGATAAGTGGACGCAACACTAGTGGATTTAGCTTTGATGATACCAAAAAATGGGTAGTTGCTGAAAAGTCAGTGTGGGATCCAGACTTGAAGGTATTTGTATTACATAGTAGTTGAATGATCAACTAACTTTATTATTTTATATTGTTTTGTAGAGTCACAAGGGAGCTGCACAATTCAAAAACAAACAATTTCCTTTTTATAGAGAGCTTTGCATAATATTTGAAAAAGACCAAGCAACGGGAAAGGATGCGAAGACACCTGCAGATGTTCTTGAAGAGTTAGATAGGGAATGTGCTAAAACTAAAAATGTTAATGAGTTTTATGGCGTGGGAGATGATTTGGATGGTAATGACATTTCCACATCCTTTACACAATCAGCCACTATTGGCAATACTAGTGAAGTGAGTTCAAAGAAAAAAAGGAAAACATAGAAGTGAAAGTGTTGAGAACAAGATTTATGAAGTGATGGAAAAGTCAACAACTATTATGAGCTCAACTATGGAAAAAACTACTAATTGACTTAGTCGTGCAATTGAGGATGCAACAGTTAATGACTTGAAACTTCAACTTAATAAGGAGTTGATAAAACTACGAGGCCTAAGTGTGGTTGATCAACATAAAATTAGTTGTGATCGTGACTTGACTCAAATATTTTTCACAATTGATGATGAAGAGAAAGAAGCATGGGTCAAAGCAATCATTTCTTAAATGTCATTTGAGTTATTGCATTTAAATTCCTTGTGATGTATCTCTTTTGAGTGTATGTGGTAGTGGATAGTACTTATTAGTTTTTTAGTATTGCTTTTATTAACTCGTGGGAGTTACAACTACTTTTAGTACTTATAATATTTTTGTTGAAGTTATAGATGTTTTGAGATTTTAAAGACATTAAACTAGAGTATTATATATATGCATATATTTGTTACATACTACAATTTGTATTTGGTGAATATGAATGGTGTTGTGAGAATTTTTAAGTTATTGTGTTACTCTTATTTGGTGAATTTATATATTATTTAAAAAAGATAAAAAACTTTTGCTTGTTTGAAAGAGGCTTCATATTGGTTTGGCAGGTATTATGATAGCTTATATTTAAATATATACATATATATTATTTTATTTTGACTTAAAATGTTCATTCTATTCCAACAACTTAATAGGTGTACCAAACGTGGGAATGGGAATGATCATTTCATTCTATTCCATGTTAAAAACCAGACGGTGGAATGGGAATGACCATTCCATTCTATTTCCACTTCATTCCATTCTCATTCCATTTCATTTCTTTGTACCAAACATAGCGTGAGAGTTAAGAACACTCAATAGGAAAGGAAAACTAGCGAAAGTTCAATGAACATGCATAAGTTCATTATCAATTTATGTGGTAACAACTAGACTAATCCCCGTTGGTTACAACATTCAACTTTGGCATACCAACAAAACCACTTTGTGGTTATCGCTACTCTCAATTTTGAACCATACAACCTTTTGCAGCTCCATTTTTTGCTAACTAGGAGAGTGATGCATGTGTACCCCCTTTGATTAACCACCGTAATGTTTTTCAATTTCTTTTTTTTTTTCTTTTGGATTCATTAGAAGGATTACAAGTAGGGTCGAAGCCGAAAAGAGAATCTAGGGGAGAGGGGCTCAAATTCCTGACCTCCGTAATGGAAGCTAAGAACTCTGGTCAACTTGGCTAGCTTGAGTTGGTTTTTTCAATTTCAAGATTAATGAATAGCAAAGAGAATAGGGGGAGGATATTGTAGATTTTGAAATATCCAAAACTACTGTTAGTATACAATAAGGCCTTGTTTGGATTCTGTAGTATCTAGGCAGGATAACTCATTCTAGTACACTCCCACATTTGGGTTTGCCACACGAGTAGATTGGGCCAACTCAATTGGGATTAAATGTCTTCTTCTTTTTTTTCTTCTTCTTCTCCTCCTTTTTTTTTCCCCCCCTTTCTGTTATAGGGTGTCTGCTTTACTCTCTTGAACTCATACAAGGTCATTGTTTATACAAACTATGTAAATTTTATACATTACATGAATAGCGGTTGGTCGTAAAAGGGCATGGGGAGAGATCAAAACTTGAGATCTCTTAATTAGTACAAGGATAACCCAACTATTGAGTCACCTCTTATAGTTGAGACTAATTGTCTTTACCAGCAGCATGAATTTTCTCACACTCTCTTACTCTAAAGTCATGGTCGGAGTGTATTTAAGAAATAAATAAAAAAACAAACAAACAAACAAACTTAAAACCCAAGTTTAAAATGTGCAAGCCAAACACTGGACTTGACTAATTTTGGATGTCTGACCACTAGTGAGTCTAATTCACAATTATAGTGGAATTTCATGTCCACTTACTATTATTTCAATCTTGTTTAATTCTATCTTGCATGTATCCCGCTTCCAAATAGCGGCCATACATGTGTGAAGGTGTCTTTATAGATAATAAGATATAAAAGGCTAGAGAAGAATTTTTTTAATGAAGGAAAAATTATTCAATGCTTCAAGAGTGCCACCTGACCTTGCTCTATTACTTACATGAGGGTGGATCCCTTACCTGACAGGTGGGGTCTTTCTAACAGTGGGGGCCAACCATTATGTTAGTGGTGGAATAAAAATGACGTGACACTCCTGAAGCCTTGAATAATTTTTATTAACCAAGAGACTTTCTCAAGGTAGCGCCACATTAGGCTCTCAAGTAAACCCCAACTACTTACAGTTCTTCACAAATCACATTTATTAGTTAAATCTGACATGTAGTAAGTGAAACTCGTAACTGCATGATTTGAAATCCTCTTTTTTCTTTTTTTCTTTGTTTTCGAGAACACAACAGGAATATAATATATCACTATGTAAAGGCCAATACAATAACCAGGTCAAGTCATACTCTTGGCAAGAAAAAATAATTCATTGGTTAAGTAATACTGGTACTCATTCTTATCAAATGATGACATGTGATGAGTGCATACAACACTAACTTAGATTTTTGGTGTAGTGGGAAGACTTTTAGGGTGAAGTCCTGTCAAATTTTATCACATGACATTTTTCTTTGAAAGTCTTTCCACTACCCCATAAATCTAGGTTAGTAGTGTATGCATTCACCATGTGTCATCATTTGATAGGAATGAGTACCCAGTACTACCTAACCATTAAACATTTTTTCCCTAACAAGAGTGTGGGCCACCTATACTAATGCACTATCCACTTTACTTAACAACAACATAAGACATATGACCAATTACATCCAAAATATCAAGAACCCTCGGTGGCCTGAACGAGATTGGTACAATCTGTGTCAATACAAAAAAAAAAAAAAAACAAAAACAAAAAGACAGCCCCATAGAATGGACCAGCTTCAATGTTTCGAGGCAGGTGTATTTCACTCACAAGCGGGGACAACGCATAGCTGGCCATTACACCTTGAGTAATCTGCTCACCCTTGGGATCAAACACCATCCATGCTTCTCCACAGAACCAAGGGAATTCCGCTGCCATGCCCCATCAATCCAAATACAAGCCTAGCACTGGGTAGGCCTAATCGTTGGGTTAACCATAAACACAAAACTGTGATAGGGAGCGGCAGCAAGACCACGGCGAGTGTTGAACAATACAAAATTGTAGAATTTAACAATCTTCTAAAATATATAAATGTTTCAAGTCATTATTTTTTAGGATAAAATGCACCAACCTCCCTTACAGTTTCAAAAGAAAAATATATCTATAGGATCTGCTCCAGGTTAGAATGAACTAATTTTGAGGTTGGACAGAGGAACCTTGCGCTAAGTACACCGGTGTGATGTCTGCCAAAGACTCTCTAATGCCAAAGTTAGCACAATTGGATAAGGAGGTTATACAGAAGAATAACTAAGATAGATCATACCTTGAGTGGAGGGCAAATGCCTCCTTATATAGGGATTGGCAGCTGGGAGTGATCCATGAATGTAGGCATTGAGGGGGAGTGAATTGTGTGCCCATATCACGTACTTGGCGTGGATCATGCCGCCATGTCACGCCCTCATCGCGCCCTTCTTGAGTGCAGTCATGCCCCTAATGGGGTGATGGGCACTGATTGTCAGGTGTGAATCTCAAGATATGTGGCTGAGGCGTCGGATTTCGTGCTCTACCTTGTGTGTTGTCATCTTAATCCATGTTCGGGATACAAGGTGGTCATTGGCTATTTGGGCTCCCTTCTTGGCACACCGATGGTCGGGTTTTGGCACGTTCAGGAGCTGGTCGAGGTTTAGCTATCCGCCATCAGATGCCCCCAATTCCCTTATTCATCTTGCACGATCTAGGGAATTCGCGTTCGATAGATCCTCGCACCTAGCGTGCATTTATTGTGTCGCATGTGTAATGATGGCAATAGTTGAATGTAACTGGTGTCTTTTCATCCTCCCCGTAACATGGTAGCAGCTAGTTGGACCTCAAGTTTGGTCGCATCTTTTCGATTGCCAATTATCTGATCTGGGGCACTTGGGCTAATCTGAGCCATTCATTTTGAATAGGAGAGTTTTAGACTTAGCAGTTTTGCTTTGGCTCTACACTTTAGCTTCAAACACCTTTCTTACCCAACCTTTGCACCCTCTCCTTGCACTTCGATGCCCAGGATATCTGTGTTGATTCTTGCTTCGTCTTAGGTAAGACTTTTGTTTTGGTTGTTCCCTTTCGTGTGTGTTAGTTTGTTGCTAGGCGTTATTGGCACTACAGGCAAGCACGTAAAACCCCTTCTTTCTCAAATTTTGTGGTTGGCTTAGGGTTCTTTAGTGAAAAACTGATAGGGTTAGTTAGGTCTGTGGTAGTTAGAACTAGGACTCTAGGCATTATGAATAATCCAATGGATATTGGTTCTGATTTTGGGAAGACAGGGCCTCCTTAGAGAATATTGTCCCTGAGGTGGAGGCCTCTGCCTCTGGAGTGGGGGGTG
This sequence comes from Euryodendron excelsum, assembly GCA_033060915.1. NCBI lineage: Eukaryota > Viridiplantae > Streptophyta > Magnoliopsida > Ericales > Pentaphylacaceae > Euryodendron > Euryodendron excelsum. The sequence goes on along the minus strand of CM065392.1, from coordinate 11,154,092 downwards.
AAGGGGCTAGATCTGGGGATGATATAATCCCTGGGGTTGTGAATTTTGGGTTTACCACTGCTAGGGTGAAATCCAAAATAATTGTGGCTAAGATCAAGAGGCTATGGAAGGTGTATCAACTTCCCTCTAACATGTCTTTCATGTCCCCAAAGATGGGGGTAGGGCCTGTTTTCCAAGGCATGGTGAAGTGAGGGTTCACAAGTTTGCTTTAGTTAGGAGCCTAAGATTTCCCCTAGCAAGACCTATTCGGGAATTTTTATGTCGAATGGGGTTGGCCCCTGGTCAGATTCGGCCTAATGGCTGGAGAGTCTTCCTAGGATCTGCCGTCAAATGGGGGGCAATCAATGACTAGAAGGAATCCTTGTCGGCTGAGGAATTCCTCCATGTCTACCACCTGAAGGAGAGAGATACCGGTTGGTGGTACTTCTCAGCCAGGAAGAAAGGGCAGAGCCTGGTGAAAGACAAGTCTTTCTTTGTGTATGGTGATGGTTGGAAGTTTCAACCATGGGAAGGCAAACCTATCAATATTGCTCGAGTCCCCACTTAATAGGGGAGGCCGAACAAGAACAGTGTGTAGAGACTAACCTTATAGATTTCTACTTTTATTGTTTTCAAGTGTTGGAGTTCTGACCTGCATTTTTGTAATGTTGGTCAGCTCGCCTTGTCCCTATTCTAGACAAAGGGCAGGTGAAGAGAGTCAATATTGCCCTGAACTACGGGTTGAAGAAGGCCAATGTCTTAGTGAATGCCGAGAACCTAGCAGCGTACCTTCTAGGACCAAACCTTACCAAGGAAGCCTTAGCGACAGAATATGGGAGGAGTGAGTTTACACCTATTTCCCTCTTTGCTCTCTGATGTGTTGACCTTATTCCAGTTGTTTTTCGGTTTTGTGCAGTTGATGATTTTAGCCCTGAGAAGGACATGGGTTTCGACAAATCCTACGTAAAGAAGGCGGCGGTGAAGGTCACTGAGAAGGGAGGTCAAGGGCCGACCAAGCGTACTAAGGTTGTTAACGCCTTTGAGCTAAGCAAGAACAGGGAGAAGGAAGTGGTCGAACCTATCGAGATGGTTCAAACTCCTCCTCCTTAGAAGAAAGGAATCTCCAATCCCCCTACCCTTGCTAAGACTTCCATGCCTCCTCCTCCTTAGCCGAAGAAAGAACTTCCCCCTCTTCGTGAGCTGACCACCAACTCTCTGTGCATTATGGATAGCATAGAGACGGCATGGGCGAGGGTGAAAGACATCATCTCTGTGGAGGACGCCGCTGTTTTAAAGGGTGTTCCTGATTCTAGGGTGACCAAGGACTTGGTCCATGACCTGATAAGGGTGAGCATGACACCTTCTTGACCAGCCCCCTTTTTTGCCCTATCTTTTTTTTCTAAGTGTTAACCCCTCTTGTTTGCTTTGTCCAGGTTGCTGTCAAGACTAGTGTCTTGGGCACTTGGTTGGCCACAACGACCAAAGGGTATTGTAAGTATAAGAAGAGGTCAACTGATGCCTTGGCTGAGATTGAGGCCCAAGAGAAGGAGCTCGCCTAGGCAAAGGCTAACGCTGAGGTTGCTACTGCCGAGAAGGAGAAACTCGTGGCTGAGAAAGATGCTCACATGGCTGAAAGAGGGGACTTAGTCAAAAAGTGTGACTCCCTCTTTCTGGACCTCACAGCTGAACAAGTCTTGAAGGAGAGCAATGCCTCCATGTCTCAATAGTTGGAGAATGCTTCTGAGCTCACCATCACCAACTTTAGGAAGGGAGAAACCTTCAACATAAAGATGAGCAAGGCATATGTGCAAGTCTTTGAAGAGGCCAAGGGTTGCGCTCCTCGAGTGCACCTTGGCTGGGACCTTTTTATACTGAAGCTTAAGGAGGATGACACAACATCAATGGCTGTTGGTGGTGCTCCTACTGGGGTGGACACCACTATGACTGATGACGCTCAATCTTAGTCTCTGTTCTAGCCTTTTCCTTTTGCTATAGTCCTCTTCTTTTTGTCATTCTTGTATTTCCCTTTTTTTCTGTAATCAGCTCAGCCAGATAAATAAAAGTCGTTCCTTTAGAATTCTCCAGCTTCTTCTTAAATGTTTGACTCTCTTTGTAGACTAATAGTTTGTTTAGGCCATAGGTCATATATGTGCTCTATTGCTTAGGCCGAGCAGGCACACTTTGGGCCCTTAGGCTGTTGAGTTGTTTGGTTTTATAGGCCGAGCAAAAGTATTCGAGCCTTATGTGTCATTTCGGTCTTGCTCGACCTCTCGGGCCGAACAGGTATACTTTAGCGTTTAAGCCTTGGTCTCGGGAACCATGTCCTGTTTAGTCTCGTGAACCAAACAGGTATACTCTAAGCTCCTAAGCCTTGGTCTCGTGAACCATGTCATGTTCGATCTTGTGAACCGAACAAGTATACTTTAGGTTCTTAGGCTCTTGGTCTCGTGGGCCATGTCCTATTCAGTCTTGTGAACCGAATAGATATACTTTAGGCTCTTAGGCCTTGGTCTCGTGAACCATGTCATGTTCAGCCTCGTGAACCGAACAGGTATACTTTAGGCTCTTAGGCCTTGATCTCATGAATCATGTCCTGTTTGGTCTCATCAACCAAACAGGTATACTTTAGATTTGTAGAAGAAGAAAGTATTTGAGGTAATTGTAGATAAGCAAACTGGACTATTATTTCTGGAAGAGCATTACATTTGGGGAGCCTTTAGACGTAGTACTTTCTGAGATGCATTGCATGCTAAGGATGGGGCAACTCTTTCCTATTTAGGCCCTTTAGTTGGTATATTACCATTTTGTAAAAGCTAATAACCTTGTAGGGTCCTTCCCAATTTAGCCCGAGCTTTCTATCTTGAGGATTCCTTGTAGATTAATTGGCCTTTTTTAATACCAAATCTTTAGGCTTGAAATCTCTGGGGCGTACCTTGGTGTCATGATATTGCTTCATTATCTGTTGGTAGGAGGCCATCTTAATTGCTGCCTGCAACCTCTCCTCCTCAAGTAGATTGAGGTTCACCTCTAATGTCTCACCATTGGCTTTGGGGTCATAGTGTTTTACTTTCGGGCTATGGAGGCTAATCTCTACTGAGATGAATGTCTCTGTGCCGAACAATAGCATGAAAGGGGTCTGTCCTGTTGAGACTTCCTTGGTAGTTCGGTAGGCCCAGAATATGTTGGGGAGCTCTTCTACCCAAAGTCTTTTAGCTTTCTCCAATGTGATTTTAATGACTTTTAAGAGGGATCTATTAGTGACTTCCACCTGCTCGTTGTCTATGGATGCTCTAGCAAGGAGTAATGATGGCTAATCTATAAGTCCGAGTACAGCTGGTTGAATTTCTTTCCCTTGAACTGTTTTTCGTTGTCCGTGATTACCACCATAGGCATCCCGAAATGACAAATAATGTTCTTTCAAAGGAAGATCTTCATTTTATGCTTTGTGATGATGGGTTAAGCTTCTGTCTCAGCCCACTTGGTGGAGTAGTCGATGGCCACTATTGCGAACTTATTTTGCCCCCTGCACAAGGGTAGGGGTCCCACTATATTGATACTCCACTGGGGCAAAGGACCATGGGCTCTGGATAGGGGTCAACTCTTAAGCGGGTTACATAGGAATGTTAGCGAACCTTTGGCACTTGTTGCACTTTTTGACGAAATCCTTGGCATTTTTGCTCATGTTCGACCAATAGTACGATGCTCTAAGTATCTTGTTGGCCAGGGAATGCCCTCCAGAGTGGTTTTCACATACCCCTTCATGGACTTCTCTCATTATGTAGTCAGCTTCCTCTTCATTGGTGCACCTGAGTAGGGGCAGGCTATGCCCCCTTTTGTAGAGCACATCACGAGTAGCACATAGTTTCTTGCTCGAAGCTTGATTTTCCTTACTTCTGTCTTGTCTTCTGGTGGCGTTCCTCGTTCTAAGTATTCGCTGATCGGTCTGGCCCATGGCAACTCTAACCTGATGCTGTTGACCTCTGGTGTTCGGATGTTCGAGAAATCTAATATTTCCATGGGCACATCGGGGTCTACTTCCTTAGACGAGGCGATTCTTGCCAATCGGCCCGCCTCTTTGTTTTCTAATCTAGGGATCCTTTGTAGTTGGACCTTTTCTGAATCTCCTGGTCATGCTTTTGGCCAACTGGCAATATTCATTCATTTTTTCTCCCTTTGCTTCATACTCCCTTAAACTTGCTCCAAGACAAGTTATAAATCTCTTGTACTATCACCTGCTCTGCCCCCATTCGCCGAGCCATCTGAAGGCCAGCTATCAGGGCTTCGTATTCGGCCTCGTTAATGGTGGTGTGACGAGAATGACGCCTATCCCGCTTGACTGTTGAATGGAGGATCCATCAACATTCAATATACAATTGTTGTCGTTGTTTTCCTATTCGAGACGAGTGCTTGGGTGGGTAAACTCTGCTATGAAATCTGCAGCAGCTTGTCCCTTGATTACTTGTCAAGGCCGATACATCGAACTAACTAAGCTCAATTGACTATTTCATTAGTCTGCCTGAGGTTTCTAGCTTGTGCAGGACCTTTTGTAGAGGTTGGCTTATCAAAACCACAATGGTATGTGCTTGGAAGTAAGGCTTGAGCCTCCGAGCCACTATCATCAGGGCGAGGGCCAACAGCTCCATCTTAGGGTATTTTTCTTCGGACCCTCCAAGTGCCTTGCTGGTGTAGTAGACCGGTTTTACTATGCGCTATCCTCTTCTTTGATCAGTGCCGAGCTCACTGTCGTTGTAGAGACCGCAAGATAGAACTATAGCAGCTCCTCTGCGATGGTGCGGCTGAACAATGGGACAGAGCCCAAGTATTGCTTTAGCTGTTGAAACACCTCTTCGCATTCCTCTATCCATGTGAACGTCTTTCACAAGACCTTGAAGAATGGAAGACACTTGTTGGTAGACCTTGTGATAAACCAATTTAGAGCTGCTACTTGGCCCGCTAATTTCTAAACATCTTTGATCGTCTTTGGGGCATTCATATCTAAGACAACCCCGATCTTCTCTAGGTTGGCCTTAATACCTCTGTGAGATACCATGAAGTCAAGGAACTTTCTAGAAGCTACCCCGAATGCGCACGTTGCTGGGTTATGCTTCATGTTATATGCCCTCAGTGTTTGGAATGTTTCCTCTTGGTCATCTAAATAGTTAGGCGCCTGCTTGCTTTCTACTAGCATGTCGTCTACGTACACCTCTACATTTCTGCTAATTTTTTATTTGAACATTTTGTTCACCAGCCTCTGGTAGGTTGTCTCGGTGTTTTTTAGGCCAGAAGGCATGATTTTGTAGCAATACAGTCCCCTATCTATAGAGTCTACTAGGAGGTCGATGGTTGGCAGATGGAAACTATCCTTCGGACAAGCTTTGTTATGGCAAGTGAAATCGACGCACATTCTCCATTTCTCGCTTGCTTTCTTGACCATCACCACGTTATACAACCAGGTCGGGTACTAGGCCTCCTTGATGAACTTGGCCTTGGCCGTGATAAGCTTCTCGACCTCATCTACAATGGCTTCGTTGCATTCGAGGGTGAAGCTTCTTCTTTTTTGGACCACTAGTTTTGCTTCTAGAGAGATGTTCAGTTGGTGGATAGCAACTTTTGGGTCGATGCCAGGCATATTTTCGTGCGTCCAAGCAAAGACATCTGCATTTCTTCTGAGGAAACTCTTCAATTTCTCCTTAAGCTAGTCGGGTGCAGCTGACCTAATCTTGACTACCTTGTTTTGGTCTGCCTCTCCTATCACAACCTCCTCGAGTTCTTCCACGGGTTCCCCTCTTTTTTTCTTCTTCTTCGTCCTTGACCTCCAGTTCCTCATGCCTCCATGCTCACAACACCTTTGAGAGATGCCATATAGCATTCTCTCGCTATTCAATGGTCACCTTTTTCACTCCTCACCACCTGGTCAGTTGGAAACTTGACCCTGAGGTGGTAAGTAGAAGTTACAACCTTGAACTGGTTCAGAGCTGTTCAACCGATTATTGTGTTATAGGCTGAGGGGCAGTCCACGACCAAGAAATTGATCAATTTCGTCGCCTGTTACGCTTCACTCCCTAGGGTCACTGGTAAGATTATGGAACCAAGGGGGATGACCCGGTCTCCTGTGAACTCGACCAGAGAGGCGAGGTTACTGGGTGCATTTTTTTCTTGTCAATTTTCATTTGCTCGAACACTGATTGAAATAGGATGTCCACCAAGCTACCACTATCTATCAAAACTCTCCCAATTTTGAAGTTGGAGATAATGGTGGTGATGAGCAAAGGGTCATCATGAGGCTGGCTCAGTTCTACCGCCTCATCTTCTTGTGAAGGTAATGACGGTAGATTTCTGTTCTGGGCATCTTGTTCAGACGCTCTGCCAAGAGCACTTCTTGCGGTTCTATGATCTTCTGAGCATGATTTTTTCAGGCTGCCGAAGACTCTCTGCCTCTTGCAAAGCCTCTAACTATCACCCGAATCTCCCCCATAGGTTGTTGATGCTGTTGAGCTAATTTTGGGTTTCTCCATTTTGCCAAATCGTGTTGTCGATCCCTTCCTTGCACAGCAACAAATCTCCTGAGCCTTCCTCGTTTGATCAAGTTTTCAATCTGCTGTTTAAGATCGATGCATTCTTTAGTGTTATGACCATGATCTTGGTAGAACTGGAAATATTTCCTTATGGACCTTTTCTCTGGGAGTGTCTTCAGTCTAGCTAGCCAGCTCAAGGCAGAGTCATTCCGTATCTCGTACATAACGTTCTTTAAAGGGGCGGTGAGGGGAATGAGTCTGCGCCCCAAGAGGGTAGAGCTCCCCTTTTTCCCCTCATCACAAGGAGCCAACCTGGAGCTCCTAGGGGCTTTGGTATCATGATTGTCTTTTAACTTATCTCCTGACCTCTTTTTCTTGTCCGAGCACAAACTCCCTTCTCCATCTTGGTCACGCTGGGCGTTGAGGGCATCTTCTGCATTCATGTGCTCCTAGGCTCGGAGCATGAGTTTAGCCATGCTCTTTTGGGGGTTTATTTGATAATGAGAAAAAGACCTTGTGGACCTCACCCTGCTCATGAAGGCTATCACTGCCACCTTGTCATCTGCATTGTTTATATTGAGGGTCTGTTTGTTGAATCTGTTGACATACTCCCTTAACATCTCCTTTTTCTCTTGTTTCGCCATCAACAAGTATGCTGAAGGCTTCTTCTGTCTTTGCCCTCCAATGGAATGCCCAACAAAAAGCTTGCTAAGCTGAGAAATGTACTGATCGTGTTAGGTTTGATTCTGTTAAACCAAACTCTAGCTGATCCCTTTAGGGTGATTGAGAAGACTCTGCACATGATCTCATCTAGAACAGCCTACGGGTGCATCGGGGTCTTACATGTCTCAAGATGGTCCAGAGGGTCCTTTAACCTATTGAACGTCTCGAGGGTCAACATCTTGAACTTTAGCGACAAGGGCTTTTCCATCATGGCAGAGGTTAAGGGTGAATCGGTTCGGTTGACCAACTCTTCCACAGTGCTTATTATCTTAGTTTTGACCGCTTCTAAGACTCCTGCCAGCTATGCTTGCATGGTCTTCATTCGCTTATCCCAGGTAGAGGGGTTGTCATTCTCTCCAGTGACTTCAGTATGATGGAGGGGCTACCGTGGTTTGCGCGGAATGGTTGTGTTCTTCCTCCACTTGTTTTGCCCCATCAACTGGTTGTGCTTCTTCTGCTTGCCTGGCTGGATCATTATCGAGTTGGTCATTACCGGCCACCTTTTCTTTGTTCTCCGGCGGAAATGTCGGTGGTGGGACTTCTGGGGGTGTAGGGGCCCTTTGGAGCAGCTGTTGATTCTAGACAATCAACTGCTGCATGTTGGCCATCATGGTGGCCACCTGCTCCTCCAGCACCTTCACTCTATCTGCATCTTGGTCCTCCATAGCTACTTGTCTTTGGGTAGTAGTACCAGACCTGATTAAGATTGTGAAAACAAGTATGTTGTTTTCACAGACGGCGCCAACTAATGACTCAGTAAACTTGTAAGATCTACTCCAAGTTAGGATGAACTGATCTTGAGGTTGGACAAAGAGACCTTGTGTTAAGTACACCAGTGTAGTGTCTGCCAAGGACTATCCAATGCCAAAGTTAGTACAATTGGATTAGGAGGATATGCAGCAGAATAGTTAAGATAGATTGTACCTTGAGTGGAGGGCTAAGGCCTCCTAATATAGGGATTGGCAACTGGGAGTGATCCTTAGATGTAGCCATTGGGGGAGAGTGGATTGTGCCCCCATGTCACGCCCTCACCGCGCCCTTCTTAAGCGCAATCATGTGCCCCTAATGGGGTGATGGGCATTGATTGTCAGGCGTGAATCTCGGGACGTGCGGCTAAGGCATCGGATTCTGTGCTCTGCCTTGCATACTGTCATCTCGATCCCTATTCGGGATACAAGGTGGTCATTGGCTGTTCGGGCTCCCTTCCTGGCACACCCATGGTAGGGGTTTGACATGTTCGCGAGCTGGTCGGGGTCCGGCTATCCCCCATCATATCCTACTTGATCAAGTGTAATAATCACAATTGAAGGTCATGCTTTATTCGACATTTTTAAGACTTTGATCTATCTTAAGGTTTATTAGCGTGGGTGTGGCTTATAAATAGGCCATAAAAGAGTATATATAAAAACATGAACACAGAAGTTTCATGGATGCTTTTCTGCGTGACCAGTTCCCGGCACAGAATAGTAGATCAGTTTTATGCAACTATTCATCACTAACCAAGTTAATCAACCACATGATTTAGCAAACTCCGAATAATGCATGCCAATCTTCTCTAGAATGGACTGGTTCAAAGCTCAAACAGGATGAACAATACAAACCGAGTAATCTACCCGTATTTGTGGATAACTGCATTTTCCAATAGACTACAGCTGATTTCAAGAAATTCGAGGACCCCAACACTTGATAGTACATTCTCTTCATACAAAAAGCTACCTGACATTTATCATGAAGAACAACTCAACTGTAATTACTGTTAAAAAAAGGTTCAAATGCCAGCATATGTAACATTCGGTACGTTTCCATAATAGTACATTCTCTTCTCACTAAATCTAAAGCAAATAGGGTTAACATCCAGAAAGGCCTTTTCTCCAAGGATATTTATAAGATACAGTAGTCAAAGGTGAAATGAAATAACAATGTATAGATCATAACAGCATCATGCACTCAGATTTGTCCGCGTGTTCAAGTATTTGGACATCTCAATACTCCTTCACAATTTCTGACAGCGAAGAGTATGTTCCCAGGACTGCACTAATGATGCCCAGTGCAACAATTGCGATACTCAAAACAGTCTAGATATGTGAAAACAGAGGGAGTGAGTAGAACGGCAGATAGATTCAAATACAAAAGCACAACCACATGTGAACATATAAATTGTATCAGAATATACAAATTGTACCATCACACAGAATATGCAACAACTTCCTCTTCTGTTTTTTTGTGTGGTTTTTTTATTTATCCACCTCTTTTTTTCTGCTTTTGGTTGGGGGAGAGGCGAAGGGGCTCACAACCTGGTATTACATTACAACCTGCTTGGAACTTGGGGGAGAGAACAGAAAGAAACGGAAGGCAAAGGAAAGAGAAATTGAAGGAAAAGTATTTTTCCTTCCCTATTAGGTTTTGGAAAGAAAATGAAAGGAAAGGAGAGAGAAAGAGAGTGATTTAAAATTTTTTCTCCATTTTCCCTCCCCTTTCCTTCCCTTTCTCTTTTAGGTAGAATCAACCAAGAGAAGGAAAAGTTTTCAAATTTTCCCTTCCCTTCCCTTCCCTCCCCTCCCCTCCCCTCCCCTCCCTCAAGTTCCAACAGGCTGTTAGGGTATTGGAGTTTCTGTATAAGAGGTAGTTCATGACCATCAATTTATGCCAATCATTATGGTAGCCATCTGATACTGTATGATACCTGCGCTGTCTCAGTACCACCAAACTAATCAGCATTTAAGCACTAAAAAAATTTCTAATGAGAAAACCCTTGTTTTGTATAGTTTAGACCAACTATTTGCAGCTACAACTTGTTAAATTGTAAAAATTTTGTGTTACAAATATTCTAAGAGAACAATGTTCCTTCTCCAAGAAAAGATCTCCAGCGCCATAACCACAGCTTAAAATCTTTTCAACAGGTTTCATGTTAGTAAATTCTTGATCCTTAAAATGTTAGAAATGCAGATGTCTAGTACAAAATCCATTCTGTTTTCTAATTTGTCTTCTTAAATGGAAGGAGAAAAACAGAAAATCTAGAAAGAAAGTCTTACTAAGCACAAATACGAAGAAACTGTGAATTGAGCTCTCTTACCTGAGTTGTCGTTGCCTTCTTTACAATTCTCAGAAAACATAAAGCTGGCATTATTACTGCCTGAATCAGGCCAAAAGGCATTGTTGATGAGCATTTAGACCACGTACAAATATATATATATATATATATATAGAGAGAGAGAGAGAGAATAAAAAAATGAATATATCAGAAAAACAAACCAATGCCAGAATCAATATCATGAGACAGTGGTGAAGAGTTGCAATTTTTGCAAAGGATTAATTGAATACTTCAATTTGTTTTTTTATTGGCTTTTTGCTTTTTATAAGTCTACATAGTAGTCTAAAGCTATGTTACCTAACTCCTCTAAATTTGTGAAATATCCGTGTCTGACACTTGACACTCAGACAAGAGTATAGAATGTGTCCGGTAGGGATAGTTGAACGTGCATCCAAGAAGTATGTATAAATACTTGAGTTTACTATAGAACTATGCATAAGACTTCTATTTATACATAAAATGTTGTGTTTGAGTTTGTAAACACCATTTTACCTTAAACAAATAAAAGAAGTATTTAAAAAATAGAAAATATAAGCGTGTCCGAGTGTCCCTGGACATGAGAATTAGATAAATCCGATGATTAAACACATACTGCACCCGACACCCGTACCCAAATCCAGGTAACATAGGTCTAAAGAAAGAAAAAAAAGAAAGGAAATATCTGTGAATTGCAAATGCTTACAAATATCCCTAATGAGACAACAAAGTAGTTACTCTTCTTCCTCTCAGTACCATATCCATATTACATTGAAAAGTTAAAAATTTGCGCAACTTCAAGATTTATTAAAATATGTACACTCTTCAAGTAGTGATTTAAGTCCACTATCCAACTTTTAACTACTAAGTATCACAATGAGGTGCCATTTCCAAGTCAGAAGTTTTAACTTTTATAGGCAATTCTAAAGGAGACTTCCAACTCTTTACAAAGGGTGATGTGATTCTCAGAATTTATTTCTTGATTAGAAAGTACTTTGATCCTAGTTTAGTGATCTTTTATAGACCCACCCATGGTAACCATACAGATTGTCGTGACTCTTTAAGAGTTGCAACTTTAATCACACCTATTCATAAACCAAGGGTTGGCAACTCCATACATGTACAATCACCACAATAACATGTAGCAATATTCTATGTCCCCATAAGTTAGGTGCAACATTAGCCACTCAATTGTACTGATTCATGAGATCAACCATTTAGATCGTATCATTTGAACCATGATGACTTTTTATTGCGCACAATTAATTTGGATCATTCTATGAACTCCATCACATTTAATACTAGATAATGTGGAAGACGCAAGTATCAGCATTATCTATGTTGATAGTTTGTTGATAATGAGCTCTTTGGGCTTCTTTTGACGTTCTTGTTGAGTTTTTTCCTTTTTTTTTCCTTTCATTTTTTTCTTAGATTGCCTAAAGATATAGGGAAGATTTGAGTCCAAATCTAATAAGCAATACTAAAATCCAAGTTTGAATCCAAAGCCAATGGGACTTATATTCTTATGTTTGAGTGTGAATTTTATTTAAATTTCAGGTACAACTCAAGTAAGACAAAGATCACTGAAAGAATGTGTAATTATTTCAACCCATGTTGGTATGTGTTGAGTCCTCTCAACGGGGGGATCTGAGTATTAAAGCAGACATAATAAACCCAAGTGAGTCCTCTCAACGGGGGGATCTGAGTATTAAAGCAGACATAATAAACCCAAGTGACATCTTCTTGGCTAGCTGCTTTGAGCAAGTTTCACGGGTTGTCTCTTATGGTATCAAAGTCAACCTATGCATCCGATCGTGTGGACTTAGGAGCACTACATCATAGAGTCAATGATTGTTTGTGGAATACAAGAGCAGGGGTAGTTGGCACTGTTGATGTGCGCATCCAATCGTGTGGACTCAGGAGCACTACATCACAGAGTCGATGATTGTTTGTGGAATACAAGAGCAGGGGTAGTTTGCACCGTTGACGTGCGTTGAGTCCCATATATAAGTAGGAGTAATGAACCCAAATAACATCTCCTTGGCCAGCCTTTTAGGTGAGTTCTTGTGGTTGCTGAATGTGTGCTTACAATGTTATCATCAAACATTATATAACAAAAAATGTTATCCAAAGAACAAATCCAAAGTATGCATGAAAAACATAAAATTAATTGGATTCTCTTCTTAATGAAATTGAATCTCTTTAAGTGTAAGTTCATTTTCTTTAATTACAACTTGGATTCAAACTAATGGGTTCCCAAGAACTGTATTTATCAGGTTTTACAGTATGCTAGTAAATTCCATGCACAAACACTTTTCATGTAGTTGTGTTCTTTAGTTGTAGATTGTCCTAGCGTGCCACAACATTGCATTAATGAAGGTGGTTGCAGTAAAGCTACGACGGGAAGTGGAACGCAAACAAACTTCTCATATTGTCAAAATCTTCAACATGACATAATAATGCGTTAATGACGGTGGTTGATGAAGGTGGTTGAAGTAAAGCTCTGATGGGAAGTGGAATCATTATCAGATTGGATGGCTGAAGTAAAGCTATGAAGGTGGTTGAAGTCAAGCAGTATGATTACTAGAAGGTTGTACAAACCTTCAAAATACCATGCGTGATCTATGAAGACATTTTCTCTCATTTATTCACATAATTCTCACACTTATTTTCATGGCTACAAAGAGGGCCACAGGTGTTGACTAAGCTACCTACATAAATACTTTCATTCTTCAACATCAGTAGACACCTAAGAGAGAGTGTAAGGCTGACCAGGTAGAGAGGGAAAATAAAAGGAGACTTTGCCTAAGCTCAAAAGTTAAGATTTCCTTGTATTATCACTGAGGTAATGTTCTTCCATTTTTTAACTACCACAACTCTTGCAGCGTAAAGAAGTCTTGGTGGATTTCCAAGAGTAGAAAGTGCCTTTGTGGATTTCTGAGGCAGTGCATGGTTTCAAGGATTTGACGTGGGTGATCAAGCGCTTAAGAACGATGAATCATGGATTCCAGAAAGAGGACTACACCTATATATTTGTGGAAGACTCCTATGGTTTTCCCCGTGGTAGGTTTTCCACATAAAAATCATATGTTTTTCCTTCGTGATTGGTTTTATATTGCTTTGACATGTGATGGGATCACATGAACTTGCATTAAACAAAGAAGCAGTTAAAATTGGTAAAAAGAACTGGACAGACCTATTCACAACCAGTACCCCTCTCCCCCCAAGGTCTGGTAAACTCATACATACAAAATTTTCATTATTCATCTAGTATAGATCCATCAGCTTCAACATAAAGATCAATTGGCTTCAGATTCAAATTCAAATTATTGGTCATCAGATTCGAAACATTTTTTATTTAACAAATAACCTTTTATGTTTATGTTTCAGAAAAGAAAGAAAAAACAAGCCAAAAAAAAAAAAAAACAAACGAAGATTTGCAAGTTCTAGATAAAACTAGTAGGCGTCAAACTTTAGACAATCCTAGGTTTGCTTTCAACAACCCTATAGAAACCTTGTTTCACTAGGACTTCAATTGTAGATTAGACGAAACAAGTGGTAGGTATTAGTTGAAGTGAAGTTCTATTCAAGGCCACCATAAGGGCACCCTCTTTAGCCATCCACAATATTTTTCTTGACATCTATACAATTCACAGTTATTTAGAAAGACATCTAAGTAACATCCATTGACCACAAATAGCACATTTAAAATTTAGTTTCACTCCTTTGATTCACCTAGCCTCTAGTGTAAGATGGCATTTTGGACTTCAAGATTCATTAGTGGGGATCACACAAAGATCCTCACATTTATTGTGATGCTCTCACAGCATTCCTACTCCGAGTGTAGACAATAGGAAAAGCTAATGGATAGTCAAAGAGGGCTATTTCATGATAGGATTTTCCTAAAAGAAGCAATTTCAAGGTTTTTGAAGCGTGTCCACTTTTAGTTTCTTGTGATGTCCTATTCTCGCTAACTGATTCCAAGGCTTTCAAAAATTTCAAGGTGTCAAGACTACCTTAGACTTAACAAAGGAGATGGCTCTAAATAGAGTCTATCAGAAAAAATGGATCTATATTGCTGACCTCAAGTAATTGGGACTAGGCTTGCTGAGTTGAATTTTCCTAAAAGATAAGGTTTCAATATTTTTCAACTTTCTTGATAAAAGTCTACTTCCAAATACAATTCCAACTTCATTAATGGGTTATAATAATTGATAGCTCTAGTTGAATTGGAACTAACATTGTCCTCGCTTACGACTTAGCCTTTCTAAATTATACCATTACAATGCTCCAAGAGACTTATGCAAGAAGTAGCAGGTAAATCAATTGGATTGCAAGGAAGATTGATCAAGCAGGAATCTTAGATCACCTCTCATATAGCAACATATCAGGAATGCAATGATTTTTTTGCATGTTAATAGACAGTGTTGCTCACGGAACCAAATTTTACCTTGATCAACATAGCACAATGTAGAGCTAAGATATTTTCCACGGAGTAAGGTTTTAATTCTAAGTGAAATTATGATGCTTTACAGGGGTAGATATCACTAGCATAGCTATTTAATAGACAAAATCTATTACTATACATGGAATGCCTGCTTTTGCTATAATGATCCATGAAAAGTAACATAAGTATCCACGTCATATTCAGTGAACCGTATTAGCCACCACTTTCTAGTAACATTTATCTCTTTCCCCATTAACAATGAGGAAGCCATGATCAACAAAATTACATGGTCAAACAAAACAAAGCATTACACACCTGAAAAAATTGATTGTGGTGGTGTGCATAAGATGTTCCACATGTTACTGGACACAACACATGCATTTTCTAGATTCTAGACCATATTCGATGAATAGTACAATTAGCTTTTAGTTTGAGGTATATAACTTGAATTTAAAAAAAAAAAAAAAAACAATTCTATTTTTTTTATAGGGAGGAAGTATCTCACAGCAAGGCCACATTGGACCCACCCATGTGGTATAAACCCCGGACCTGTGAGCCCTCCACCGTTACCCATGGATTGGGTGAATTCCAGACTTACGTCTGTGGTAGGTGGCCTGTCAGCGTAGGGGTTGAAACTTGAGATGTGAGGATTATTCCCTCAAGTCCCAACCATTCCACCACAGCAAAAAAAAAAACACGCATTTCTAATTGGAATCAATTTATTGTGCAATCCAAATAAGGACATTAAAATAGATATATTGAATTGTTGAATAGGCCAAATAAGATTGAAATCTCAAAAGCAAAGCATGAAGAACATCTTAAACATCTAAAAACCCAGCTTTCATGTTAAGTTCCGTAAATCAAAGGACAAGTATGAATTTAATCAAACACAGGTTTATACTTACCACAAGTATGCTAAGAAGAGAACCAATTAAAGCCATCACAAGACCTGTAATAAGAATAAGATGAAGTTGAATTCAGAATGTTTTTCTAGCATGCAGAAGTTGGTCATGTTATGACAATGTAATGTTAATAGATGAGAAAATGGGAATATTAAACATTTTGTTTCACAATTATTGTCGGATTATTTTTTGAAAACTTATAATCAGTTATAGAAAACTTTGCACATCTTCTGTCACAGTGGAATTACTAGAAATGAATGAGGATAGGTGTCTGGCTTTCTCTAGCCTTTTTACACATGTTAAGATCTTCCAGACTGTAAAAATATCATTTCATATGTAATCTGAGAAATCATACACAAACCTTGAAGCTTGCCTTGAATAGCAAACTCATTCCACATACTCGGTCCTGACCTTGTTTGTCTCCTACACTTGGACATAAACCTCATGCATCAACAAAATCTCTATTTATTATCACATCAACCCAACTAAACTAGTCCAACAAAGTCACAAATTCTAACTGCAAAGAGTTGACTACAGGACTCAACTCTTCAAACCCTTAAATCCACTAGAAGACCAAGAGGCAAGGTATCATATCCAAGGCTTATTTGAAGTATTGCTCCATGGACATTATAGACAAATATACTGTTTGCATAGAGCATCTCTTATCCACTTGGAAGTTTAGTATCTCCCCAACCAATGAACCAAAATGTTATAAATGCTAAAATCCGATACTTTACAAATTAACTAAGCTTATAGAGACTGACAGTAATTTTGTCTGTCACCTTATCTCCCTGGGGAATGTGATGAGTAGAGATTGGCAGCCACTTTATTTGTCACTGTTATTCCACTTGGAGACATTGTGGGAGAATCACTAATCAAGCCCCTAATCATGCCAGTTTCAACATATTAACTAGAATAATTTTAGAGAGAATCACTACAAATACCATGACGATAATTGTTCAATTCATCAACCACATTCAGATTGAAAACTGCATGGAAAGGTTGATTAATCTGGACTATACACCACATCCTCATCTTTATCATCTAACTAATCTGTTAAGCCTTTTGCTGACAGTAAGTTTTCCATTAAGAGTTGTTCGGAGAAGTACAATCCCACAAAAGATTCCTCAAAAGAACATCTGACTGCTCGTGAAATTAAGGCCAGGAAGAGATTCATATTGACCGGGAAAATCATCTTTTATTTTTTTTGTAGTCTTTGCACACTTTAAGTAAACTGTCAACGACTCAACAACTTTCTTCTCTTATCACAATTATCCATCATAAAGTTATGCTAACTATATGATTCTAATCCATCAAGACATGATTTTCCTTTACATATGAATTCTCCAACAAAGGCTGCCAAAAAGAAAACAGCAGAAACATAAAGAAAGCTGAATCATGGCCTCTGCTTAGCCATTGAAATGGTCTCCAATCAAATAATTTCTTATCTCTCCAAAGTTGAAGTGTAAATTCTCTCCTCACCTGCCTAAGAGCCAATCCAGACATCATGATTACCCTTGATTTGTCATCACTTATGTTATAAACCCCAAAATGCTAATGAACTACAAGTAGTCTGATTCCAAAAGCCGATGTTTGCCAGCCACGCAGCCACTTGTTATAGCAAATATTCCCATAACCAAGCATATATAATACAGGAGTAGTACAGACACCAAAGATTAAGGTAAGAAGATTATGATTTTGCAACTGATGATCTTAGTTATTGTTTCACAAATATGACACGGAAATGAATGTTAAGAACGCATCACCTACCGAAGAAAGGAAGAGTAAATGCAACACAAACGGTAGAAACAATAAGTGCTGTCCTCAGGAGAATGAAACAGCAGAAACTACTTGAGACTCTGACAGGCAGCAGTTCCTCAATACTTCTGGCCAATGGGTTCATCAACAGGGCATACTTGAGAATTGTCAAGGAAGCAAATAAGGGCATTTAGTTTCATAATCTTTTGGATAACATGATGAATTACATCCACTATTTAACTTCCACAACTAAAGAATAAAGTAAAAGGATATTTAGTGAATGGGTTGATAACCTGCAAAAAATAAAAGAAAAAATAGAATAAAAGAAAAAACTGAGAAGTTAGAGACCACCATAATCTTAAACCCAATTGCATTTTCTGTAGAAAACAATCGAAAGAAATATATATAAAATATATATATATATATGGCAACCACAACGGCATGTGCACGCTTACAAAAGGACATAAGATGAGATCTAGGGAGGATGGGGAATTTGATACTCACTGTTGTCCACAATGCAACTTTGGAGGTTAGGGTATGTGGTGGCATATTCAAAGTTATCTGGGATAGAGTGCCTTGACCAAACATTAGAAATCCCATGATTGCAACACCCCCATATATTATTACACACAAAAGAAAGCTGCACATTAAGAAAGGGAAGGCATTAAAGGGGGTGCAAGTAAAATGTTCATGCTGTATCAGGAAAACAGTATCATACCATATTATTAGCGCCTTGGTAAATTTTCTTTTGTCAGCCATGGATTGGTAAATATTTGGGAACACAGAATGCCCGGAGTAACAAAACCCATACACACCAATGGCAAAAGGAATACCAGTCCATTTTACTACTTGACCAGTTTGATGAAACCCAATTCCATTCACTGTACCAAGAAAAAGCAAGCAAAGAACTATCACAATTGTCGTGATAACTCCTCCAGCTGCAAGATAAATAGAAAATGTTCAGACAAAATGCATATCATAAATTCTGTTTATCAGAATATTAACACAGTGGAGGCACTTGACAGAAATACAAACACTGTGAAAGACCTGAAAGGTAAGATATGACACGGAGATCCGGCAGCCAAACAGTTGGTAGAACGATTAGCGCTGTTACTATTCCATAGAAGTGCATAGAGTCCACTTGAAAACCAGAGAAATCCAAGGATGCACCAGGGAAAAGCCTGGTGAGGTTATCCCCTTCCAAAATAATAAATTCCACACAATATGACTGCAATCACAGACAATAAATTTTAGAAATCAGCTTTGAATGTAATGACCTAAGTGATTAGGAAATTCACCATCAGTGCTTCACTTACATATAGCTCTGTGTACAAAACAATCTGCACCAAGATCCAAGAGTAAAATAGTATTAGCAACTTAATAGAAAACAAAATTTAAAGAATTAGCTAACCCACCAATCTTTTCATTTTGTTTTTCCTTTTACTTTTCCCGCTTAATAGGTGGTGGTGGTAGATTTTCTTTCTTTTTTTTTTTTTTTGGGTGGTGTTTTTGCCTTCCAGCGTGTTGCCTGGTCTGTTGGGCTGTGAGAGATTTTCGTTTTCAGATAGACTAGGCTTGCTCTATGTTTGCTATACAGTGTGTCCACCTTGGTGTGTGCCTTGAGCTCCATGGTGTCCTCTAAATTCTAATTTCAAAAGGTGTTTGCAAAGCATTATACAAATAAGGAAAAAATTATAAATCATGATAGAAAATGAACTATGTGAGCCTACACTTGCTGAAAGGTATCACTAGTTGCAAATCGATGAAAACCAGGACAACTATAGCTGATCATTTACATACAAATTAACCTAGGGTGGAAGAATTGAAGGAATTGAAGCTACATCAACTTACAGAGATAAAAAGGCGTCCATATTTTCCGAATGCAGCTTCTCCAATATCTGGGTAGGTTAAGATGCCTTCTCTGTTCTCAAAACAAAATCTCATAAGAGAAGCTGTATAACAACAGACGACTGCAAACAGAACAAGCACTGCCAAGCTTGCCCAGCCAGCTTCTTCCACAGTATAAGGTGTAGATAAAAGCCCAACTCCAGCCATTACATTTAGCCCTGTTCCATAGCAATCTGAGCTCCTCAAATCATCCCAAACAACTCTATAAGGATAAATATTTGGACTTGCACTGAAATTGAATATTGTAAATTTCTCGTTCTTGAAAATTTCTATGTATAGGTTAATCTTTATTTGCTTTTCCAGAAGATCAAGCAATAAGATGCCAAAAAAAAAAAGAATAAAAACTGGTGAGCAAAAAAAGGAAATCATTTCCTGTGCATCAAGTTTTTTTGTTAAATTGGATGCCATTTTGAACTTTTATAGATATTCGTTGTAGATTTGCAGTCCTTTATTATCAAGCCACAGGAACCTCAAAATATATGCAAATGACATAAAGTATTATTGAGCTAAAACACTCTTATGACCTTACCATTGAATATAGTTTGAGTAAAGCTGCATCCATGGCTAATGGGAAGTTCTCCAGTGAGTTGCTCATGCAATGAAGCTTTCTCTGACCATGATGACTGTGATCTTGAGATCCTGTCTATGACTTCCTTCTCATAAATCTTTTCATATTCAGACAGCAATGGAGCCTTTGTGTCCAAATCCAAGCTACTTCTAGTACCTATCTCATAGCCCGAATATCTGACACCAGATGTGCGTCGAAGGGTTCCAAAAACCGGCGATGCAGCAATTGTGTAAGAATCTGTTGTCTCCCTGACGGGAAAAACAATTATGAGCATTTCAATAGACCTTCCAAAAAAAAAACAAATCTAATTGTGCAGTCCTTAAACTTTTCCCATTTATGAACGAAAAAGCAGAGGAATGGAGGATATCTATCAATCACTGATTGTTTTCAAAAGTTTTTCTACCAAGTGCTTGTGTTAAACCTGCAGTTGTGTATATCAAAGTTTGGGTTAGTTGCCCTATTCTTTGCCAAATCCACCATAATTCATCACTCATTTCCCCATCTCACATGGATACTTCAGTACACTTGGCATCTGTGACTGCATTGTCAGCTGGTCAACAAGAAAGCCAAGACATTTGCCTTCAGTAGTTAAACCACCTACAGAACTTTTAGTTTGCCAGAAATATGTTCATGGCATTCAATGCTCGAAATTAAGTGTGAAGCATACTTCATGGGCAGGTAAAGGTAAAAACAGAGATATTCTCATGGTTAAAAGTCAAACATACCCAAGAGTTTCTGTTTCAACAAAAGACTGAGCGAGTAATGCCCAAGAAATTAGACAGGGGTGGGTAACACAGAGATATGAGCTTAGAATGCTTTTAGATCAACATACATCCCTCAAGTTAATCCGATGGGGCTATGGAAGTCAAATTGCAAGGGGCAATTCTGTGACTCCAGGGATTCCTAGGTGACACATGAAAATAGGCACCTAGACAGAAAACTAGATTCAGTGCAAGAGTGTACAAATACACCACCTAGGTGTGTAATGCATCTAAAGCAACAGAAACTCACAACTATACAATTACTACAGTGATAATTGAGCCTCTCAAGAAGCATGCTTAGAATTTCTTTATTTCAGAATCTGGTGCGTTAGCATTGTGATCTGTAAAAGTCATTATATAGCTACAGCTCTGAACTTGAGCTTTTAAATTTAGCATTTCTGCTTCCTATTATAAAATTAGTAGTGTTTCTTACTGCATATTCTTGCCTACTGGACGCAAACCCACTAGCTTGTGTATAATAGGTAATAAAATCCATTAAATTCATGTGATAAAATATTAAATCACTGCACATTACAAGGTTGGCAGAATCTTGGAATGACAAATAGAAAACAACAATATCCTTCCCATAAAATTAGTGTCATTACAGGCAATTTTTGTTGGCATATGAAATACAATCATTGTCCACCAAGGTAAGAAGGTCGATGAATTTTCCATAGCAGAATAGATTTTACATTTTTGTGTTCAGTTTCTTATGCATAAAAGTAGGAAATAAACAAAATTACAGCCACAATCTTACCACAGTAAAATTGAAGAAAAAATTATGTGGAGCTTTATAGTCGAGCTCTGTTTTTGTAGCCAAGAAAATTGAGGAAAATATCATCAATAACGGGAAAAATAAATCGAATGCTAATTTAAAGCTCATTTAACTGCCAACAAAATTTTAAGCCAAACAGTTTAGTCTCTTTTTTATTGAAAAAATTAAATAAGAGTATGCTACACATAATCCCATTTCTCAACCCGTTTTCTGATTTATTTTTTCTGAGAAAATGGGGTGAGAAATAGGATTGTGCGTAGCATCTTCCAATGAATAAATAAATAAAGTTCCATTCCTTATATTCTTCCATTCCCTCTGCTTCTCAGCAACCAAACGTACATAATACGAACAATAGAAGGTAAAAATGAGGGAGGAAGAGACCGAGAGAGAGCTATACTTGTAACTTTGTGGCCATTGCTGAGAAAAGAAAGGCGAAGAAGAAGGCAATCTTGATCTTTGACTGCTCTCCTCACCATCTTTACCAACATCTTCATCGCTACTAGTACTGCCGCCACTATCAATCTTCGTGTCTTCTATATCATCATCTTCCTCATTCTCCAAGAAAAACTCTGAATCTTTTTGTCTCTTCGCCATGGCAAGCACTTCAGACTTCAATCAAGGAAACCCAAAAGCGCCTAACTCAATCCAACCCAACAAATATATGCATATATCGTTGCCTATAGAGAGAAATGAGATATGGTTGATGCAGAGTAACAAATTGGAACAAGGTCCAATAACTAGGAGAGGAAACGGACACAGAACAGAGAACCAAATGACGCTAAAAGACCCTAGAGCATTCCTGTGTGTACACTATTCCTAATACATTATATAACATATGTATATAGACATATATATATATATAGAGAGAGAGAGAGAGAGAGAGAGAGAGAGAGAGAGAGAGAGAGAGAAAATGATTGGGGATTATTTGATTGGGTGTATGAGTGGCTAAGCATACAAAACAGACAAAAGGGTCGATGGAGGAGGGACGAGAGATTACTCGTCCTTAACGGAAAGTATTAAAGTAGCAGTTTCGCGCGCCACCCAATGTCAATAGTAGTGAAATTGTAACTCCAAGTAGTACTATTTTTATATAATAAAAAAAACATACTTTGTATTTTGGGGAAAAAAATAAAAAAATTGTAGGAATTTTCTTTTTAAGTTTTAAAAAATTCAGCTTCACCGGAGAAAATAATTGAAAAGAATTATCTGTTTTTTTCCTAACCTTCCACGGTTTCCATTTTTTAAAATTTGAAACAAAACCACATAGGCCTCCAAAAAACAATGAGTTCCATAGGAATTGAGTTTTCGCCCTTAAATTATACTTTCTCACAATTACCACTTAAATAAAAAAAAATATATTAAAAATTAAATACTATATAAAATCTCATTTTGCTTCTTACTTTTTTACTTCTACGAATAATGTAGGGGCTCATATTATTAAATGCACACGAGGCTCTATTAGTTATGTTTAGGAATAAAAATTGGGGGGAAAAATGAGGTTTACAAGTACTATTGGCTTGATTAATTATATAACTAGAACTATATTCAAGTTTATGTTAACCTAACTCAATTTGTCTAGCTCTTTAAACCCTAGAATTTTCACATTGTCGTGGTATCAATCACTATTTACAGCAAAGATGGCATAAGGAAACAATAAGCCATGCTAGCAATGGAAGAAAGTTATAAAAACATAGGTAAAGCGTCAGTGTCAATGAGAAAGGAAAGACACGAAGGTAGAGAAAGCATGTATTACCATTGATTTATTTATATAAGAATTGCTTGAGATCTCGAGCTATATGTTTCAATAATTGACCTCAAGTTCATGCAGTATTTACGATATATCCTGTACATCAACGGATGGATATCCCAATATATTCCTTGATTCCCCCATTTTGAATAGATTCTAAGTTAATTTTAAAAAATTACTTATTTAAATATTTTTTTAAAGTTTAATTTAGTTATAATAAAATGAATTTTTTAAGCAGTGAGTCAATTACAGTTTTGTTAAAAAATCAGATCCAAACACCCCTTGAATTTGTAAAAAAGTCAATTATTATTGACAAATGCTAACATGTGCCATAAGACCACATTTTAAGTATGTTTTGTCTGATTATACGTAGTGTTAGTAATTATATTTTTAGTGTTGAAAATTATGAAAACACAAGTTCTAACTCTTTATACAACCAGACAAAGCATACTTAAAATGTACCTTTATAACACATATTAGCAAGACCCATTATTATTTTATGTCAAATGCTAACATATGTTGGGGAGCATTTATTTCATTAGTTTCTCTTCTCACTCACATCTTTATGTATTATTTTATGAAAGTACCAATTACTCAAAACTTAATTACATCTATTAATTTAGATGACAAAACTAACCTTTTAAAACTAATAGACTCAATTACATTCGGCAGAGTAGCTAGAGATGAAGTGATATTTAATGTTCAGGTCCTTGAAAATGTAAATGGGCCCACACTTACTACTCACATGGAGCTTGTTACAGAATGTAAACAGTCATGTGATTAGAGATATGAGATTTTCCTTCACCATGTGAATGGATTTATGAGATTTTCCAGCACCATATTTCATCATCTCTTTAGCTTTTACAACTCTCATTACAAAAATAGAAGATCAATTTTGAGCTCAAGATAAAATGTGCGTTTTGAAGAATTCCAAATTTATATCCACGAATTATCCTTAAAAGGTACCATTGTCAACTTTACTCTCTTGTATATGATTTTTTTCTTTCTAGTATTAAGTGATGAGGTTGTCATGCTTTGAAAACAATGTAATTTTGGAACTTTTGACTGCACCGTCTCTTTTTGCTTAAAATGTTGGAACTTGTGGATGTAGTCAATAGTTTTGTCACATCGATCGTAAGTCTTTTTTTCATAATTTCCTGTATTAGGTGCCTTAGACTTAATGCGTAAAGACTTTGTTTTAATTGTTGACATGGAACCAATAAAAAATATCATCTAATTAGCTTTTGAATGTATAATAAACATACATATATTTAAATAACAAAACTTCCGTTCTCCATATAAATTTGAAACTAAATGAAAATTACTTATTTCCTAAATTTGAACCGCATAGTACTTGAAGTTAAAGTTTTTCGTATTATACTTTATAAAAAGAATCATTTAAATTGAAAGGTATAACATAATCTGATATAATCTCATCATATAATTAACTCTATCTATGATACATAATAAAGAGCAGGATTAGCTAGTGTGGTCCACACTCATATCATAAGATCACGAGTTTACTTAATTATATTCTTGTTTCTTTGTTTTGAGTTCGATTTATATGGAGACTTACACACAACTACCCATAGTTATCAAGAATGTATGATAATTACTATACGGTATACTGAACTTACATGTTTTTAATTGCATTGGATTTGTAAGGGGAAAAAAAAGAAGAAGAAAATGTAGTCTTACTGAGTTTTGAAGCAATGTAAATATATTTAATAGCTTTTTAATTATTTATTACGTTACATACATGTCAAACTATTGATCTTCGTAACTAATAATTTTTTTCTATTATTCCCATCACAAATTACTAATATATAGAAAAAGTATAGTGTAATATAATTATTTTATCACTTATTATTTTGATTTTTAGATTTAATTTCAAAATTTTATCTTATTTATCAAAAGATAAATAGCGAAAGAAAAAAGATAAATGAAAAATGAAAAGAAGAGCCTAATCCAGTAGCTTTATTTGGTTGGCTGGATCTCATTAGTGATATCATCATAATGTTAAATGAATAGTTAAAGATAGTTTTTGTGTGGGCATATACGTAGATAAAATTAGGTGAATGTTATTTTTGTCCATTTGATAGGATAGTTAAAAGTAATTAATATTTAGTCTTGAAGACTCCATAAAAAGTGTTAGAATTCATAAAAACGTGAGGCCCATTCTATGAAAACAATGCATTTCAACTACGTTAACGTATGCCCTTAAGGCACATGTTTAGCACAACTAGAGTTGTGAGGATTTAAACCTATAGAAATTATTCAATATTCTCTGAACACCACATCAGTATAATGGTATAGCATGTCTAGCCTATTAAAAATAAACATTACATTTATTTTTGTCAACTCAATAACATGAGTGACACACTTGAACATGTGGTTAGGAAGGTGATTAATCACATTATCTCCACATTAGAAATGGCACAAAAAATATTACAATTGGAGCATGTAACACTTGATTACTGGTATGGAATATGGCAATTTCTCCAAGCATAGTGAGCTATATAGATCTAATTTTGTAAAGTAGATCCAAACCTGAGTGACTTTTTCCATCAAGGACATGTTGGTTATTTCAAAATATTAGGTTACATGCATATTACTAATTTAAAAGTTAGGTTAACTACACTTCACATCTTTGTTCATTATACTAAATCACACTTCTAGA
This sequence comes from Euryodendron excelsum, assembly GCA_033060915.1. Lineage (NCBI taxonomy): Eukaryota > Viridiplantae > Streptophyta > Magnoliopsida > Ericales > Pentaphylacaceae > Euryodendron > Euryodendron excelsum. Next base: position 11,128,262 of record CM065392.1, on the reverse strand, counting down.
TCTTTATTTTAATTTATAAAAACTAATTTCTTAAATTTTTTATTTAGAGAAATAGATAAAAAAATTCATTGTGACAATCACGTAACATTTTTAAGGGGCAAATATATAAAATTATATCATTTTCTTAATAATTTACCACTAATTTCTCTCAAATCACTCCAAAAATCATGAGTTATAATTAATTGTGTGATGTACAATGTAATTAGATTATTTCATGTAAAAGGCTCCAATTCAATTCACTTGCAATACGCATTAGCCTTTCAGCAGAAAATAATTGAATTTTAAATTTTTGCCCAATTAAAAAAGATTATATGCGTGTTATATACAATTTTTTTTTAATCTATTTTCTAAACATAAGTTAAATAAAGTTAACTTTTCAACAAATAAAAAGTGTAAGGGCTTAATTACTTTAAATGAAAATGAAAATTCTGAAATGTGATTTGGTGTAAAGTATAAATATGCAAAATGTAATTAACCCTTAGGAGTTTGAGATGTTGTATTCACAGCCCATCGGACCAATTTTGTGAAAAAAAGAGCCATAGATAAACAAACAATTGCTTAGCAATTATCTAATAAATAAATCGCAACTTTATACATGTCACGGGTTGTGCGCATAAATTCCATGTTATAGGACATTTTTACTTGCACTATCAAGGACTTCTGCCAAAAAAAGTCGTTACTTAGTTTGCTTTTACGAATTTCTATTGACTCCAAAAAAACAAAATCCATGAAAAAAAATAAAAAATATATAGAAAAATGATTTTTTCAGTCCTGTATGGTGAGGTACAATCTTAGTTTACAATTCAAATTGCAATACGTAAACTCCTTGTAGTGTAAACATTTGGCTTTCTTTTAGAATTTTGCAAAATAAATATTACAATCTCATGTGAATTTTGCAATTTTCTTAATTTCATACATAATACAAAAAAATGTACTAATTTTTCTCCTTAGCATAGTGATGAATGCACTAGAATATTATGAAAGGAAGAAAGAAATGTTAGACAAAAACCATCAAACTTAGTGATATGGCATTATCAAGTCACCATCACTTAGATTTAAACTTTATAATGGAATCTATCCACCAACACTAAGAAAGAATTCCTACTCTTGGGAAAACTAATGTTCTAGGCATGCAATTTAAGGTTTAAATTTATTTTTTCAAAATTACAACTCAAGCAAGTTTAGAAATATATTACTAGCTAGTTAATAGCTGCTACAAAATATGTCACTTTTTACTTTTAACAGTTTAAAGCCTCGACAAAAAACATAATAATGCATGATACAGTTGACTATTATATTCTTGATAAAAGACTGTATACAGGCTTCATATTCAATTTCAAGCCTTTTTATGTTTTAATATTAATTCTTTCAAAAAATTTCCATCCTTGCATTAGAATATTGCTATATAAGCAAAAATTTTGTACAAATTTTTATATCATATAATACGATCATTTGTAATTTAAATTTTTTTTTACAATTAATCAATCATCTCAGATAAAAAAACAATTACCCACCATTATAGATGATAATTTCAAAAAATAACAATATTTTTTTTTTGGTTAAAATTTCACTATAAAAAATGAAAATTATGTAAGAATAGAATCTCCCATCAAAACATTACTTCTTTCGCTTCGATTTTGGCTTCTTGGCCTTTAATGTCACTGCACGTGAACCATCCGTGTAGCGGATTTTGTCTATTTGTGAATGAGGAAAAAGTTATCTCGCTATTATTAGTGACGTGGGAGCTGGCTCTCACCACTCCTTTAATCTTGTGGTTAAAACTTGAATGGAAAAGTAGACCAACGGTCCCCCGTTATGGCGAAACGATGACGGCACGACGTTAACCTCCACATCAGGAGCCCCGTGAGTTGAAAGTGTATTGATAGACACGTCAAAGATAAAGCATGTTTGTCCAGTAATTATTCAGGGAGAAAGTCGCAAAACATTATGATGTTTACGTGTGATGACATTCAAATTAATATTTTTTACATTGAGAGACTTTTAAATTTGAAACACACTGCATAGCTAGGACAATGCACGTAATAATTTTTTAAAAAGTATTATATATCTTTAATAAAATCTCACTTTACGTAAGTATAATGAAATGGTGTGACGATTATTTAGAATTGGTCACTGAATAGGTCAAATTTGACTTACATAATAACACTTTGAACAGTGACCAGAGTCTGGCCTGACTTGATGTCGGGCTTCTATTTTGTTGTCCAATTCCGCCTAAAAAATAAAAATGAAATTCTAAGTCTGCCCATCGGCCTGACTAAAATACATATTTATTTATTTTTTATAAATGTAAGTGAGTATACATATATATATATACATTTTAAAAATTAAATAAAAATATTCGGGCCAGCCTGGGCTTTAAAATATAAATGTAGTGAGTCTATATGTAGAGTTTGTATATATGTAAGCGAGTATATATATATATATAAAACCAAATAAAAATATTCGGGCCGAGCCGGGCTTTGAAATATAATCCCAAGTCCGGCCCGAGAATTAGTCGAGAGTAAAAAATCTGCCCAACCCGATTCCACGGTCCTAAATCTTAATTCCAATCCCTTAAAAAATCAAGTCGAGTTGGGCGGGCCTGTCGAGTCAGCAAGCCAATGGCCACCCCTACGGTTACCTTAGGTAATGGAAATGTCCATTCTATAGTTACCAAAATAAGAAGCATGAAATGCAGCCAAAGAATATAGGAAGAAATAGGAAGCGAGAATTGATTGAAAAACTTAATAAGAATCTTATTAAGAAACGTTTGTTAAAATTAAAGGAGATTTTTAAGAAACTTAGTAGAGACATTTAAAAAATTTAGTGGAAACTTACATTAATAGATACTTAGTTAAAACTTAAAGGGAAAAATAAATGGTTACCAGGAAACTTTCTTTAAGAGAGGAAACTCGTTTCTCTGGAAATTCGTTTTCAGAACGGAGACAAAATTCTTATGAAATTTTAAGAAAAACTATTAAGAAACGATTCTAAGACTTTTCTGAAACTCTAAATATTTTAAAGAAACTTGTCAGAAGCTCTTAAAAATATAGTGAAAACTCCATAAAAACTCGTTTCCCATAATTTTTAATATTTTTCAAGCTTTCAAATCTTATTATCTAACAACAATATATGAATTTTTTAATAACTTCTCTACATATTATGTAGGATTAGTATTTTAATTACTCACATAATGGTATTCTAAATATTTATACCTGGGTTTTTTTTTTTTTCTAGGGGAGTGGGGAGTAATATGCATTTTTTTTTTGTTTTTCATAATTTTTTAGGCCACCACCCTTTCGTTTTCTACATTGTTTTTCACTTTCGCTTCTCAATCTGGCAACTATAAAAAAACAAATGTATAAAAATTAATATTTCAAGTTTTTGAATCGTTTTTTCTAAGTATTTTTGAAATTTTTCATTAAGTATCTCAAGAGTTTCCTAAACGTTTATCTTATGTTTCCGAAATGTTTTCTCGAAATTTTCAAACGAGTTTCGTACCAGTATCAAAAACACGCTTCCCGCTCTAAAATAAGTTTCTCTTTACCTATGGTCCATTCCATTCAACAAAATGAGGAAAATGAATGGCTGATACGCAGACATATCATAAAGACCCAAGACAAAACCTGTTTCCTATCAAAGAATCAAATCCTCTAGACTATATCTTAGTTGTTGGTAAGCTCGTTTGGGAGGGAGAAACATGTTTTCAGTAGAGGTACGAAACTTATTTGAAAATTTTAGAGAGACGTTCCGAAAACATGGAAAAAGTATTTTGAAAATTCTTGAAAAACAATTCAGATACGTTTGAGATATTTAACGAAAACTTTAGAAACTAAGAGGAAATGTTGCGAAAACTTGAGTTATTAATTTTTATATATTTTTTCACTTAAGTTCCAATTAATTATATATAGAATAATTGATGTAGGTGAAAAAACCAAATTTCGCAATACACAGATTTACTCAAACCTTATTGAGAGTGCGAATGGCCAATTTTAGTAATCTAATATTAACCTAGCACTTATGGAAATATCATAAATCCCATGCAAGAATAATAAAACCAATCAGACTTATAAGGGATTTTAGCATGAAAACCCAATGTAGGAAAAAACCACGGGACCAAGTCCAGCTAAGCAATGCACTATCCAATAATTGAATAGAAGTTCACACTTACAACCCAACCCTACGTCTCACTGTGCCTCCAGGTGTCGAATCCTTGTTCTTTCGAGTGTGCTCTCCTTGTATTGATTGAATCATCACAATCACAGATCGACCCACTCCCGACACGGTTTTCAGCAGTAGCTTGAATATCAAAATCCATGATACTTCTGAAATCCACCATGAGCTTTACCATATCCACCAACAAATCTATCGAATAGGTTTACCTTTCTTCAATCAAGAGAAAAAATGATTTGACGCTAGGCTCCTTCAGAGAATATACTGAATGGCGACGCAAACCTTTCTATGAGAGTAATCTGAATACACAAGTAGTATCTCTTTGTATATCACTGTGCATCTCTCTGGGTGCGTCTATTAGTCTTTATCTCTTGATGTGTATATATCTACTTGTTAACCCTCTAGAAGTAATTTAGATTAATATCTATTCGATAAGATTCGTACTTAGCTTTAGAGTCCAAAAAAGTAGAAACGTTTAACGAAATCAGGATTCTTTTTAGAATTGGTCCTGCCCATATTAAGTTTGCTCAAGCCATCATTGATCCATGTTCGAGCAATGTCCTTTGAATCTCTGCAGGTGGTCCTTATTTGTTGTTCGCTTAAGCCAATTTGCTTTGTCAATGCAATCTTCAATTTTTGATCTCTAAAACATTAAAGTTACTAGTGTGAATAAATAAGATATTGTCTAACATGATTTTGTCATAGGATTAGCCAACTAACAACCTAACAATCTCCTTATTTCGCAATTCTTTGACAAAATTAACTCATTATAATCCCAACCCAAGTACTTTAGCAAAGTGAAACATATGGTTGTAGGAAGCAATGAACTCAGACATGTTTTCAAAGGTTGGTGAACAGATCAAGATGTTGTACCTACATATTTAAAAATAATACAATCTTGTGAAATGCATGTGTCAAAAATATATATATAAAACGGTAGTAACCATAAACACATGCAATATCACAATTCTCCTCCTCGAGTCAACATACTCCCCCTAAAATCAACATATCATATTCTCTCCCATTTTTGTCATGAATTGGAAAAGGCAAATTTACACACAAAGTAATCATAGAATAGAAGAATTCAAATATGAATATAAACATGGGGGTACTCAGGGGTAAAAAACTTGAGAATAGTACAAAGCCAAAAAAGGCATTAGAAAAAATAGTACTCTCCTGATAGAGTCAACAAAAGCCTATAAAGTTGACTATACAAATTAGCAAAACTTCAATTGTGTTCATGCACAAAGACATTTGAATCAAATCATGCTTATAGATATTAAACAAGAACCAATTGTAGGGACTAAAGTAAGCTTCAAAACAATTTGTTCCAGGATGATGAAGTTCATGAGAATTTACAAATGTGTATAAAGTAAACTCAATGAATATTGACGCTTGTTCAAATCATAATTGTGATCTAAATGGTTGCACCACATTTGATTTCTCAAGATTATACACAACTAGAAGTCAAACCATATTAGCTCCTATACATCTTAGAAGTATATGGTAATGGATAACAAGGAAACCTCCCCCTCAATATTATATAATTTTTTCACTTTATCTCTCCAAATTGCACTTTAAAACACAACAATGGTGGCTTTTACACATATGAGTAGATAACACTCTTTATTGATTCAGCGAAGACAAATATTTGCATGAATCCACCATCATCACGTATACTACAATCACATATGGCAATACTTCGTATGATTAGAATTATCATAGCACGTATCATGCTGCACAGTAATAGGGATGGAAATGGACCAGGGGAGGGTGGATATTGGGATCTCCATCCGCATATGAATCTTAAATTTGACCTTCATCCCCCCATCTATAGGTACAAGACTTCCTCCATCCCCGCCTCTGCAGGTACAAGACTTCCTCCATCCTCGTCCCGGCTTCCAGTCCAAGCCCACAATCAAAGTACAAATAAAAATAAGAACTCAATCAATCAAAAAAGCATATAATTTTAAAAAATGCAATTAAATAGTAAAGTAGTAATAAATGGTAACAGATTTGCCAAATGCATAATAGATTTGTCATATTAAAGGAACACTGATTCTCTAATTAGTAACAAAAAATTTACCAAATGCATAATAGATTTGCCGTCAACTTGTAACAAAAATCAAGTGCCACAACAGCAAATAAAAAACCAAATATGACTGCAAAAGCACTCTATATTCCCAAGCAATAGTTTAAAACAGAAACATTTTAGATACCAAACAGAAAGTATACATGCACTCCATATTCCCAAGCAACATTAGAGCTTTGCAAATAAAATATAAACATTACATATTTTATATGGCATCCCATATGAAAGATTTCGGAGGGGGTATGATCAAACTGCTTTCAACTGGGTTCTAGCAAGGCACTTACAAGGCCTTCATTTTGGTATCTAGCCACCAGATATAGGAATCAACCTATATACACAAAAAAATTTAAAGCAAAGAAAAATCAACCTATATAAAAAAAAAATTAATTTTAAAGTAGGGGAAGTGGGTTTGGGTTGGGGCGGGGCGGGCGGGGGTAAATCTTGGTCCCTCCTCGCCGTTATACTCATATGGATTTTCATTTTAACCTCTATTCCTGCCTCCATCGCCATTTTGAATCTTCCATACCCTTTCTAAATGGGATGAGTTTGGTCGAATATCCACTTTCCCTTGGTCCACAGCCATCCTTACATAGTAAAGGAAATGAATTTTACCAGATACCCATGGAGAAGTGCATTACAGATTGTCTCAAGGTTGTTGATTATACTGTGTGTGGATGTGTTATTAAAAATAGAATTTTTGAAACAAAAATTATAATTATTTCAATTGGAGAATTTAAGAATCAGAAAATAAATAATGCCTTTTGCAGAAATTATAAATATAAAAGAACTTCTGAAATAGAATTATAAGAATATCACTTTTAGAATTAAAGATTTAGAGAGGAAATAATACTACTTGTACTATTACATAATTAAAAACAGATTAAAAAGAACTTACCAGAATTAAAGTTTCAAAATTTGCATAATTCAAAAGAAGAAAAAAGAGATCAAGGCAAGTGTATTACACTTTGTCCTTAAGACAATTATGCCATTACAATGGTGCTAATGGTTTGAATGTGTGTCTGTCTCCCAAGATACAATGATCAGAACATACTCGAAAGCAACACTGCAATTTGAGTGTTCTGGCGAAATCTACTATGATTTATACTCGTTCATATGAGTTTTTGATTATGCAGAAATGAGATTCTAATAAGCAGGAAAAACTAGAAAGAAAATGGAATTCCAGGAGTTCTTGAAATGTAGAAAGTTTGGCATATTATGGGTCTCAATAAACCTGTTCGGAATAGTCATGATCTATCCGAATAGGTGCCTATTCATGAATAGTCGCATCCTCATTTAATCAGGTACCTATTTAGAAAAGTCACCAGCCAAACAGACACAACTTTTGAATTTAAAATTCAAATTTTTGGCACAAAAAGTTTAGACTGTTTTTGGATCTTTAATGAACCCTAACCCAATTAGGTTTGGGATGAGGCAGAGTGGCACGTGTGTGTGATGGACCCAAGATTGGGTAGGTCCTCCCTTATCTACAAAATTGAGGTGCTCCTTGGGGCCCAAATCCCACTCTAAGGTAAGGTTGTATAAATTCATTGAAGAGTTCCTTTTTGATCAATGAGGGACAATGGTATTAAACCCAAGTGAAACATGATTTAGTTGGTTACTTTAATATGCAATATTTCATTCAATCCTTCATGGATTTGAGTAAATGAATGCTTGAGATTAATCTCGTCATGGAGATTAATTGAAAGCACCATGGACCCACTTCAATAGATGAGTGAGACCCACATTTAATATGGCTCAAAGTTTGTGAATCCATCACAAAAATTCCAACACAAATCAGAAGAAAGGCCTGAGATTTTTAACTTGAAGATGTCCTATGTACAACCTGTGATCAACTTGCAATGAACTTGCGGTGGAGTGTAATCGAACCCCTAAAGACCAACGACATTCATACTATCCATAACTCAAGAGCACTCAAAACACACTTGTTTATGTGGGAAAGATATTCTTCTTGAAGAAGAAGAGGAGACTCACACTCCTACTTTATGCAATCTGTATAATGTATATGCAGAATATGTGGTGGTTATTTTCTACAATAACCACCATTAACTTCCCTACAAGTGGGTGGTTTCAACTTTCAATAACCACCACTCATGGGTCATGGGGCAGAATCTCAATTCTATCATCAAATGAACGTATTGTACTTTCACAACTCTTACGCGTTTCATGGAGTTCAAATACAAGACATCTAAGGTTAAGCATGATGATGCAAGAATTGTAAGTGCCTGATGCCACATTAAACCCCTGGATCCTTCTCAATCAATCCCAAGGCATTTAAAAGACAACCTGCCATGCATATAACTTTATCAGATGTGGAATTTCATGTCTAATAATCATCTTCACCTAACGAAATTTGAACAAGAGGCAAGTTCGTACCTTTATTGTCTTGAAATTTGAAACACAATCAAATTAAGAGAACAGTAAGAAAAAAATTTTCACAAAAAGTTTGTGTTTCTCGAAGGATAATATATTCATGTCCAATCATGTTCTTACATGTAATAAAAAAAACTAAAAACAACCCACAATTGCTTTCAGTCTATCCTATACAACACAAAACAGTAGTCCTAAAAGTTCCTGCTAGAAGCACAATGTTTAAAATTTTGACCATCATCTATCAATAAGTTACAGCATACTTGATTGGTTACTATCAATTAGTCCAAATGTGAAGCAAAGTTACAAAATTGTACGCCATTTTTTCCCCTGTAAGTACAAATCCTAACCCCGTTACTTAATATGTCATGCCGATCTTAATTACATATTACGATTTTGTCATGTCTATTCCTTAGTCAGATCCTCTAGTGAACATGTTAACATTTTTGATGGAATCATCTTTTAATGCACCAGGTTTAAAAGAATAGAAATCTTAAAAAATTGTGTTCATAACGATTTTATTCCTTCAATAATTGTTGTCTCCATGAGAAAATTCGTCATGGTCAAATTTGTATCTTGCAAAAAAATGCACACCCTTGGTGCATAGAAACTCATTAGTTTTTCAAATTTAGCTTTCTCTAAGCATTTCTTATGTGTTGAGTTGAAATAAGACCTGAATCGCCTGATCCTGAAGGAGCCTGAATCGGAATAACATTAAGGAAGGTCAGGGTAGGCGACTCATAAAGCCTATTCCACATATTATATGATGCTACAAATACGACTTTCACCACCTGATATCCATAAAACAGGTGTTGGCGAGTTGGTTGATACGATAAGTTTATTTGTATTGAAAAAATCAATCATTTGAGCTCGGTATGGGCTGAATTAAAAGTGACCAAGGGTTAAAATAGAGAATAGCCCAAGTGGGCTAGGAGGGAGAAGAAAGAGAGGGGGAGAGCATAACAAGAGAAACCTTTGTCTTCTTTTCTTCTTCAACCTTCAATGTAAGATTTGTCTTGGACTTAGGAGGCCTTCAAGAGCTTTGAAGGGGCTGGAAGTGGCCTTAAATAGAGCTTGAAGGCTAGGGTTGGAGTGTAAGAGGCAAGGGGGGCTCCCAACTTTGAGAGAATTAGGGTTTTGGGGGATTCTCGAAGGTTGTTTTGAGAGAGGCAGAGCTTTGCTACAATTTTTCAAACCCTGAATACAGGGGGGCCTCTATATTTATAAGCCAAAACTAGGAGGAGCTGGCGCCATTAAGGTGGAGCTACTAGCAGTGGTGCTTGGCCAACTACTCCTAGTGGCGCAAGCTTGGTATGGCAATGATCTTTGAGGATCTGATCTGCCTTGGGCTGTAAGGCAAAAATTTGGGTGCCACTCCTAGTGGCTACTAGCCATTTTTTGGCCTTGCTCCACTACGAGTGTCTCCGAAAAGTTTTGGTTTGATTTGAAAAGTTTTCGGGCTACCAGGCCTAGCCAAAAAGATGATAGGGGCACTTGGGAGTGTCCCAGAGGTTTTCGGTTTGATACCTAGTGCCGGAATGGTTAAAAAGGATGACTTGCCTACTAAGGGCAAAAAGATCATTTTGTATCAAGAAGCACCGGGAACGACCCAGAGATAATCGGGATGGGATTTGAAGGTTGGAAACACTAATAGGAGCATCCGAGGAGATTACTTGTTTGACACCCAAAGCTGGTGTGGTTAAAAAGGATGCTAGGCCCGTTAGGGGCAAAACGGTCATTTCGCACCAAAAAACATTGAAACCGGTCCAGAGTTAACTGGAATGGCACAAAAGGGTTTGGAAACACTATTAGGAGTGTCCTGGAGGGTTACCGGTTTAGTAACTAAAGCTGGTGTGGTTAAAAAAATGTGACTGGCCTACTAGGGGCAAAACAATCATTTTGAATCGAGAGAACTCGAAGCAGGCCCGAAGTTGACTGGAAGGGATCTGAAAGGTTAGAGACACCTGGGGGAATATCTTTGGGGGTTACTTGTTTGATATCCAGAGCCGGTGTGGTTGACGCGGGCAATCGGGCACCTAAGGGTAAAATGGTCATTTTGACTAGGGGAACTCGAAACGAGTCTGGGATCAATTTGAATGGTACTTTAAGGGTTGGGAACACTGTTAGGAGTGTGCTGGAGGATTACCAGTTTAATACCCAGAGCTAGTGTAGTGGAAAAGTGATGATCGACCTATGAAGGGTGAAACAGCCATTTGAATTGAGGATTACCGAAATTGGATGGAATGACACTTGAGCATGCTAGATTGTCTAAGGACAATCTTGGAAAGGGTTAGCTTACCGTTCTAAGGACTTTGGTGCTTCATTGAAGAATGTGCTGAGTGGGGCCTACTGGGGGCTATATGGCCATCGGGGCTCGGGAGGTGATTGATTGACTGGATTGGATTGGTATAGGATAGACTTATCATTTTAAGGAAGACGTGTTAGACTGAGTTGGATTGGATGATGCATCAGAAACATTTTGGTCATTTGGCTTTGATTGGGCCCGAGAAGCGGTTAATTGATTGAACTAGGGTCTGAAAGCTGAATTGGCTTGAATGTTGCTGTTATGTTTGACAGTGAGTTTGGTGAGGCCGGAGATTACCGAGCGGGAAAAAATGGAGTGCTTACACATAGGTTACCAATTTTTGAAAAGGTTTTAATGTTCCAGGTAGTAAAAGGAATGCCTTCTACCAAAATCCAAATTTTGCCATTATTCATCATCTCGTTCATGAGAGTTTCATCTTCAAATTGCAACAAATAGGTTATTAGGGCATCTCCAATACTACTATCTAAAATAGCTAATCAAAATATCCTTAAACACTCCCTTCTCTATTTTAGCTAGTCATTTTTTACATATCTTTCAACAATATTATTTATTTAGCTAGACGCCTTACGAATTATTCTTTCTTTAACACTTACTTAGAGAAGAAAGAAAAGAGAAAGAGAGAGAGAGATTTGTGAATAAAAATATTAAAAGGTAGAGAGCTACTTTTGATTCTCCACATTTGTAGATTCAAAGTAAGGCTCTTTAAAATAAAGAATCATATAGAGAACCCATTGGAGGGCTATTTTTTTTTTTTTTTTTTTTTTGAAAATTGACTCTCAAAATAATTAAAAGTGCCACTTTAGAGTGTCCATTCTAGATACTCATATCAATATGCACGTGTACGAACCCAACTAGTACTCGAGTTAGGTAGTGGTTGGGTTGGAGTATAATTGGCCAACTTTTTAATTCCACAATTAAAATAACGAGTGTTAACGGTTAGTGCTATTCAAAAAATCGTCCGTTGGCCTTGACCCAGATCAATTTTGCAGTTTCACCCATTAATTGTGGGTGGATTATAGGTGTGATTTCACCAACCCGAATATATTTGATTTGGGTGGCGGGTCTTTAATACTCCAACCCGACCTGGCCAACACCACCTTTTTACCATCAAAACCTAATTTTTAACCAACCCAAACACTCTATGGGTCGAATATAGTTCCAAAATTCTTTAACCCGATTTGATCGGGTTTGGTGGCGAGTGACTTTCTAACCTGACCTATTCTTTAGAAGCATTTTTAATGTAGATAAATACTACCATCAGCGTCAGTCATCAGCTATGAAAGCCAGCTCAGCCCGTGTGTCATATAAACTTCCTAATTCAATTTCAATGTATTGGTGTTGCCTTTTATTGTTGGTTTTAACTCTGTCAATCGGATGGGTTACTATCGATGTGCATGCAGTTGTAACCAACGTAACTATTTGGTCGTTGGTAGTTAACTTGGTAGTATCAATTATGGCCACCCCTTTATAATTAAAACTATTTGAGTGTCAAGGTTATTCTGCTTAGTTGGTGTTGACTCTTTCAAATTTGAAAAATCAAGTGTTCTTGGTAATATGCATTAACACACTTATGATGGAATTGAAGGGGGTGAATAGGTCTCTATTGATTTTCTTTAAAAAACAAGTGTTAGGAATGGTTAATGTAAAGTAAACCATGAATAGAAAATAAACACAACCATCAACACACATGATTTTTAGCGTGAAAACCCTTGTTGGAGAAAATCACAGGACTTAGTCTAGCTCCAACCAAGCTCTATATGAGGAACAAAGTACGAGAATGTCTTATAACTATTTAACACCATTGAATCCACAACTAGGATTGAAATCTACAGCTTGTATACCATCCGAATCCACAAACTTGTTTCAGCACTTGGTTCTCCACTGAGTCCACGATGAAACTCTAGTCTCTAGCAACTTGAATCATCATAAGTCACTATTTTTCTCTTCAATGGAATAAAAGCAAATATAGTGAAGAGTCTTCTTTGAACTTGTAAGAGCTTGTTGGATGAATAAGAAGACTTAAGAACACCTCTTTCTCTAAAGTTGTAAGCTCTTAAAGTGTCTAGGAAAGATATAAGGTTGATTGAAACTTAAATCAATGTAAAGGAGGTTGCTTAGAGAGAGGATTATCAGCTGAAATGACTGCCACGAGTTCCAAAGGTGGCTAAAGCTACATTTTAAACCTTTTGGTATGCAGCTTAAGTTCCAATAAAGCAGATTTAGGCAGAACTTCAATACGGCACCAGTGCACACTCAGGCGTGCCTAGTGGTGCGGTCTTCTGGAGCTGGGAAGCTTCTTCTCAAATTGGGGAGTGCCAGTGTGTGGTCTGAGTGCGCCTAGTGGCGTGCTTCACTAGAGGGGGTGCACCACTGCGTGCTTCAAGTGCACCTAGTGGCGCAATCCTTTGTTTTGTTGGATGTGTTCTTCTGCAGGGAGGGCTCCAATGTGCACTTTGAGGGCGCAAGTGCACACTCTTCTTTGTCTCTCTTTGATGTGTTGGTTTATTGCACTTGCTTTTGCCTTGAGTCCTTTTCTCGAGGCTTTGTGAGAAGAAATTCCTAAGACTAGACCCCGTTCACTCTAATCTCACTCAATACAAGAAGAGATAAAGCTCTCACATTATAAGGCACAAAATAAGCCAATATACCTAACAAAATAAAATACTTGATTTAATTTCAATGTATTGGTGTTGTCTGTCAATCAGATAGGTCGTTACCATGATGCCTACACGTGTAGCCAACCCAACCATTTGAGGTGGGTGATAGCTGAAGCCAAAAAAAATTTATAAAGTGGGCAACCATTAATCACAACATCGAAAAAAAAAAGTATTATCAAGCCTAAACTTTATATGTATAATAAATATAATCTTATATATAAGGTGGTTCGCAAAGGAAAAAATAATAATATAATTGGACATATACAAATTTTGGAGGACAAATAATTTTTAAAACTATAGGAAAAAAATTATTTTTAAAATTTTTTAGAAAGAATTTACAAATTTGAAGGGGGAAATTAAGAACTTTTCTAAAGTTGTAGAACATAGTGTAATTACTAGAAAATTGAGAGGGGTAAATGCCCTTTTGAGCTTATGTTGCCTCCGCCCCTGGTGGTTAGGAGGAATTATGTGTTGCGCCCAGATTTTTTGCACTCGAGGAATACTCACACAAGCGAGAAAAATGATATACTCTTTCGTTAGAACTCACCCTCCTAGAAGAATGAGTGCGACTAAGTTTGAATTGAAAATAGATTTGAATAAAGGGCTTTTAGAAAAGATTTGGAGTCGCCACCTAACTTGATTAAGGTGAGTTAGGTCACCTAAAAACTAAGCATAATCCGAAAACTACACTTAGGGTTTTAGAAAATAATTTTGAAAATATCTCCTCGAGAGAGGGTTTTTAAGAAAAATAAGCTTTGGCAACCTTTGGAATAGCCCTTTTTGAAAAATAACTCATTTTTTGGTCTTTGAAATCAGTGATTCTAGATTTGGAGGTTGGTTACGTGTAGGGAAGATGCACTAAGCCATCATCTTACCCCGCCCTTTCGGTACCTACATGTCAATCTACCCTTGATTCACCTTTGAGAGTTTTTAACTAACTAATGTTCAATCCTATCCACTTTGAAAAACAATGTTTGAAAAAAAAAGATATGATGCATGAGATGCAAGTGCAAGATAAGAAAATTGAAAAATAGATTTGGAAAGAAATTGATTTGATTTGAAAAGGAAGAGATAGAAGTTTGAATTTGGAAAAAAGATTTTGGAAATTGAAATGTAAGATTGAAAATGGAAATAGATCATGGAATTGGAAACTTGAAGAAAATTGTAATATTGGAGATTGGAAAGAAGTTATAGAAATAGAATTTTGAAAAATGTTGTGACCGCACCCATGAGGGTTGCCTATGTATCCTTTTGAAGGAATCAGGTCAGTCGTAATTCGGACAAGAGTCCGATTGAAAGTAGAAGAGTTGATTGGAAGAAAGAGTTTGAATTGGAATTTGGATTTGATTTGAACTTATAATAGAATATTAAATATTGGAATTTAGAATTTTGAAATTGAAAAGGTTGAATTTTGATTTGGAAAGATAGAACTCGGAAGAAAAATTTAGACTTGTTTTGGAAAGATAAAGGTTTAGAAAACCTAGACTTAGGAAAGATAGGATTTTAGGGAAGACTTGAGATTTAGAAAGATTTGACTCGAATGTTGGACTTGAAAGATTTGGAAAGCTTAGATTTAGGAATGGTTCAAATTTGGAAAGTTCGGATTAGGAAAGCTTCGAAATAGGAAAGTGTTCGAATTGGGAAAGTTTTCATTTTAGGAAAGGTTTTGAAATTAGGAAGTTTGGAAAGTTAGAAAGTTTAGAATTTGAAATTTTTTAAATGGGGAAGTTTTGAATTAAGAAAGTTTCAACTTAGGAAAGTTTTGAATTAAAGAAGTTTCAACTTAGGAAAGTTTTAGGTTTAGAAAGATTTAACTTAAGAAAGTTTTGAATTTAGAAAGTTTTGAATTTGGAAAGATTTGAAATTTAGAAAGTTTAAGATTTAGAAAGTTTTAGAGTATGTGTTAGAAAATCTTGGGATTAGAAAATGTTGAGTTTAGGAAAGGAGAAGTTTAGGAAGGAGTTGAATTAAGTAAGATTTAGACTAAGAAGGGTTAAAATTCCTATTTCCTAAAGCAAGAGATTGGATTTTGTTTCTAAAAGAGAAAGTTTGATTTTGTTTCCAAAAACGGAGAATTGGATCTAGTTTCCTAAACGGAAAGATTGGATTTGGTTTCCTAAATAAAAGATTTGATTTGGCTTCTTAAAGGGAAGATTGGGATTGATGAGGATTTGGAAAAGGAAGTTTCTAGAAACCCTAGATTTGGAAGTGTATAGTTTCGACGTAGAAAAGAGGTTTTTGGAAATGCGCATAGTTTGGATGTAAAAAACAAGAGGTTTTGGAAACCTAGGTTTTAAGGCAAGTTTAAAAACCATGTTTTTGGAAAGAAAATTAGGGTTTCCTAATTGTGTGTTCTAGGGCTTGACTTGGGCATCAAGAAAAAGGGTTTTTTGGAAAGTGTATTTTTTTGGAAACAAGTTTTTGGAAGGAAAACCTATAGAGGAGTTTCTAGAGGGAAGATTTTGGAAAGAGAGTTTTTTGAAAAGAGATTGTTGGAGAAAGTTTTTAGGAAAGTGAATTTAGGGAGTGTTTTTAGAAAGTGAATTTTGAGGAGAGGATTTTGGAAAAGAGTTGAAAAAGAGAGTTTTGAAAAATAGATTTTTGGAGGGAGTTTTTGAAAATAATTTTGGAAGGAGAGCTTTAGGAAAGTATGTTGAAAAAAAGATTTTTAGGAAGATAGACTTTTGAAAAGAGAGTTTTTAGAAGGTGTAAAAAACATCTCACTTTCCTAAAGCAATTCTAACCATAAGAGGGCTAGAACCACTTTAGGAAAGCGGTTTTGAAAATGACAAGGGTTGAAAATATAGACCATGAAAGTCACTTTAAATGTAACACTTTTCTAAAGCAACCTTAGCCATAGAAAAGCTAGAATCACCCTAGGATTGTGATTTTGAAAACATGTTTTGAAAAAGAGATTTTGATGCAATTTTAAAAACAAGTCTGAAAACGATTTCGAAAACGAATTTGAAAACGATTTTTGGAAGATGCATGATCATGAAATACACAATGCAATTTTGGGGTCGTGAACATACAAGGTTAAGGCTTCACCACATAATCAAAGGGGCCGGACCCACGTGGTCTCCGGTTAGCCTAAAGGAAAACCCTCGACACGGTGACCCTCCGATAGTCTAATCCTACACATGGACCAGGAGTCCCCTTGTTTCAAGCATGTAAAGAAAGGGGGGGGGGGAGGGGAAAGAGATGGGGGATTAAAATAGAGAAAACCCAAGTGGGTTAGGAGAGAGAAGAGAGAGGGGGAGTGCAGAAATTTAAAGAGAAAGCCTACCGTATGTCTTGTTTATTTTGCGCGCCTTGCTTGTCTTCGGTCTTCGGTCTTCGGTATTCGTCTTGATCTTCATCTTCAAACTTCAAGGGTTGTCTTCAAACTTTAGATTACAGCTCTTCAAGTCTTCAAAGGAGGATTGAAGGCTAGTGTATGAGTGTATGGGGGTGTGTATGAGTGTATAGAAGGCTAGGATTTAGTGTATGGTGGCTAGGGTTTGAAAGACCTAGGGAGGCTAGGGTTTAGGGAGTGTTCGAGCTCTGTATATCGAAATATATAATTTTTAGACTGAGTTTGCGGACCTCTTTTACGCTGGAAGAGGCTTTGTATTTATAGAGAGGGGAATGCACTGGCGCCTGTTGCAGTGGCGCCAAGCCAAAACTTACACTGGCGCTAGGCCATTTTTTTGCTTGGCACCACTACTAGTGGCACCAGCCATTTAGGAAATGTTTAAAGTCGGCAAGCAATGTATCTTTGACTAGATTTGGGCGCCTGTACTAGTGACTACCATGTAATTTTTAGACTAGCTTCACTAGGAGTGACTCCGAAAAGTCTGGGAATGATTTAAGGGACCAGGAATGGCCCGGAAGGCCATAAAAGGGCAGGAACACTTAGAACAGTGTCCTGGAGGTATTTGACTTGAAAAATGAGGATAAGATGTGTCGGAAGGGTTGACTAGGCCTTTAGGGGCAAAACGGTCAATCGGATCGGGAAGCTGTCGGGACAGACGCGGACTGTCTCAAAAGAAGACTTGGGATTTGAAAACATTATTTAGAATATTTCCAAAGGTTGCCGGTTTGATACTTAGAGCCGGTGTGGTCGAAAAATGAGACTGGCCCACCAGGGGCAAAACGGTCATTTTGTACCGGGTTTGCCGGAATTGACTCGGAATTATCTGAAACGGTAAAGGGATGTTGAGAACACTACAAAAAGCAGTCTCAGAAGGTTATCGATTTGATACCCAGAGCCGGTGTGGTCGGAAAAGGAGACCGGCCCACCAGGGGCAAAACAGTCATTTTGTACCGGGTTTGCCGGAACTGACTCGGAATGATCTGAAAAGGTAGATGGAGGTTGAGAACACTATAAAAAGCAATCTCAGAAGGTTACCAGTTTGATACCCAGAGCTGGTGTGGTCAGAAAAGGAGACCGGCCCACTAGGGGCAAAACAATCATTTTGTACCGGGTTTGCCCGAACTGACTCGGAATGATCCGGAAATGGTAGAGGAAGGTTGAGAATACTATAAGAAGTAATCTAAAAAGGTTACCGGTTTGATACCCAAAGCCGGTGTGGTTCCCAGACATTTGGATGCCTAGGGGCAGAATGGTCATCTTGACCGGAAAGTCTTAGAAAAGGCTCAAGGGGCAGTTTGGCCATTTTTCACTGAAGTGGGCTAGCAGGCACTGGTGTTGACCTGAGTTTTGAGTATTTCCACCACTCTGACGGCGGTCGTCATGACATAGGGTTTTGTTGGCAGTTCCTTACATCGACCTGTTTACCAGTATTTTCGCTACTCGGACGATTGTGATGTTTGCGAGTATTTTCGCTACTCGAATCGTCTTGAGGAATAAACTGTCTCGAGAGAGGGATTGGAAAGGGGTCTTATCGTCTCCGAAAAGACGTGCCTGATTTGGGACTGTCTCGAGGAATAAACTATCTCGAGAGAAGGATTGGAAAGGGGACTTACCGTCTCCGAAAAGTCGTGCTTGGTTTGGAATCGTTTCGAGGAATAAACTGTCTCGAGAGAGGAAATGGAAAGGGGACTTACCGTTTTTGAAAAGACGTGCCTGATTTGGAATCGTCTCGAGGAATAAACTGTCTCGAGAGAAGGATTGGAAAGGGGACTTACCGTCTTCGGAAAGACGCACCTGATTGGAGTAGATTTATCATCTCGAGGAATCAACTGCCTCGAGAGAGGGGTTGGAGTTGGAGTTGGAGTTGGAGTTGGAAAGAACAATGCCCCTAAGGGCATTTTGATAATTTTGCCTCTATTTGGGCCTGGCGGGCCCACAAAGCGATGGACAGACGAGATTTGGACTTAGAAAGTTGATTTCGATTAGAATATGCCCACAATGACTTGAACACAAGTCTGGACGGAGTGTAGACTGCCGAGCGGTAAAAAATGGGGTGCTTACATTATGCCTAGTTATTCTTTCCAACAACAATTAAAGTAGTGACTAATGAGTGTTATGGTTCTTGATCCATTTTAGGCAATTTCATTTTCTGGGTTTTAGAAATAGAAATTTCCATTAGCCTAACAAAACATGATTTGTGAGATTTTCCCTTCGTTGCGAGAGTGGAATTTATGATGTTAGTGTTTTAAATGTTGGCATATTCTATTGGCAAAAGCACTTTATTTATAATTTAGTTTTTAGTTGTATTTTTTCCTAATGGTCAAGGCTTTGGGTCTGTTCCCTTTAATGTATCAAGTTTGAAATCTCTTAGGTGTAACAACTCTTTGGGGCTACCTCCAAGACCTTTGGCTTGGTAATTACTTGGTTTGTGTGGGACTGGGGGACTGTACAAGCCTTATGATTAGTTGAGGTGCGTGTAAGCTGGCCTAAACACCTAGTTAACAAAAATATAATGATAAAAAAATAAGTTTCAAGTTGATGTTGTCTAGGGTACAAGCTATTAAAGCTAAAGAACAAGCTACTAAAACACGCAGAGCTAAAACTTTGGAAGACCATATTTGTCTAACCAATTGTGCTACTAGATTTCATAATTTATCGAATAGCCATGATAGGCATTCCAATGCACGGACCCAAGTTTCAAAAATTCAAATTGTTGATCCATATCTTCATGGGAAATCTTTCTTGGTGCAAGATAAATTTCATCCATGATTGTATGAATACTCCAAACATTATATAAAGACTCTAAAAGCTTCAAAATTAAGACACATACATTCAGAGAGTTATATAGCTATTTAGAAAGCTTTATTAAGCTTCAAATTTATTAGAGTGTTCTTTTTTATGGTCAACAACAAATTCCACATATATCGTCTTTTCCAGACTCTAAGGGTTGCATGATGTTGAGATCATGTGAGAATGACAAATCGTAGTGACTGACGAGCAAGCGTGTAACTTCTACCGGGTTGGGTTATAAATGAACTCTTGTAACTGTTCAAAGTTCATAATGCTGAGTACGTTAGAGGTTGTGTGTGATCTCATAATTTTTTTCTCCCCCTAGTTTAGAATTTTCACTCAAAAATACTGTGCTGCGTCATCTTTTTACTTTATTACTTTGAAGTTGCATGCAATATTGACAAATTTAGAAAATTGACCTATAGTTAGATAAATTAGGTTAATCATTACAAAAGACAAATTCATGTCCCCAAACAATTTTACATATGGGTTCATGGCATATGGATATGGCAGTGGAGTTAGAATGATATTAAAAAGTTCAGTCGATCTTAATTTTCTATTACAGGTTGCTTGTGCATGTTAGGACCAATCTAGTGAACATGTTAAGGCTTTTGAAGGTGTGCATCAACTTTTAATGCATCAGGGTTCAAAGAATAGAAATCTTACAAAACTTGTGGATAACGATTGGATGCCTTCCTTTAATGTTTCTCTCAATGAGAAAAGAAGCGATGAGCAAATTTGCATCTTCCAAACAAACGCCTGCCTGTTTCATACAATTTGTTTTCACTGTTCTTGTGCTTGGCTTAAATTCCTTAGCAATCAAATGAACATATAATGCTCTCATAGTTTCACAACATTAGTGTTTTAGGCACACAACTTGTATGATTACGCTCCACAAAAGCAAGCATAATTTTAATGGTTCCAATTCAACTATTGTATATCAATGAGTTGGTTGTAGCCTTGTGGTTACACTCCAAAAGCATAATCCTATTGCCCAATTTAGTTGATTGTTAGTCTTAGACTAAGCTTAATATTGTTTTTTTTAGTTATATTTGGTCCCTAATTTGCCTTAATGAACCTTGTGCAAAAATTGGAGCTAAAAAGGATAAAAAAAAGCCAAAATTACTGATGAGCATTTGAATGCTAGGAGTATGCCGTTCATACAGGCGTTTCCACAGTAGCTAAAACCATTCGAATGGTGCCACCGTGTGAATGGTCATTTGAACGGTTGAGGAGATTCAGAGAGCGTATAATGCTGTTCGATTTAGGTTCGATAGTTGCAGTGAGATTCAAAGCGCATGAAATGTCGTTCATTAGCCATTCGATAGGCATGCGAATGGCTGTTTGAGTGCCTGACAGAATCCTATTTTTCTTTAGTTATTTAAGGCAATTTTTGCCAAATTTGGAGATCTTCTTTTCACTTTTTAGGGTTTTATACTTAGGATTTAGCAGTTTTGAGAGGATTACAGAGAGAGAAAGCTTAGTTTTCATTGTATTTTCTTCAATTCCTTGTAATCAACTACTTTAATGTTCATTTCAATACAAGTTTTTATAATTCTAAGTCAGTTGCTTATGGATTCTAGTAGCTAATCTCATCTCTGGGGTTCCATTGAGAAGATCACTTAAGATTTTCAAGTCTTTAATGGAGGTAATTAGATCTTCCAAGCTTAATCAACAATTTCTTCTATTTTTATCAATTGATGCATAGATCTTTAAGAAAATTTAGGTTCTAGTCTAAGTCTGGTAATCTCAATGCACAATCCTTGAATTGGTATTGGGATTGCACAAATCTATGGCATGGAACTATGGATCTTCATTAGAAAATCAATTCTAAGGTCAATTGATAAAGAGTTTTGAATTTTTAGAGTCAAAATCCTCCGAATCAAAGGTCCATGGAAAGACCTTCGATTTGAGTTACAAAACATCCTTGGTTACTTGTAGAAATTAGGTGATTAGACAAATTGAATCCATGACTTTCCCCTAATTATTTTCAAAGGTTTGGCCTCTTCAGTTGATTGATGCTCTTTGGGCATATTGCACGACTTACAAGACGGTTATTGACGCTTCTCCCTATAAGCTAGTTTACAGAAAGGCTTGACATCTTCTGGTGAAAATTGAGCACAAAGCCTACTGGGTGATACACCAATGTAATACCGAGATTGATGAGCCAAGAACCCATAAAAAGCTCCACCTTAGTGAGCTTGAGAAGCTTAGGATTGATGCCTATGAGAACACTAAGCTCTGTATCCTTCGAAAATCGTTCAAGGCTAGCCAAAACGTTTTGCTCTATGATTTATGATTACATCTATTTCCAGGCAAACTTAAGGGCAAATGGTTAGGGCCGTATGTGGTGAAGGAAGTGTTTCCTCATGGGGCGGTGAAGGTTTAAAACTCCACAAATGGGACGACTTTCAAGGTGAATGGTCAATGGTTTGAAACCGTATTTCGAGGCCTTTCATGATAAGATAGATTGTGTGGATCTCATCGATCCACTAATCTTTGAATGATTGATTATTAGTGATTCCTTGTAGCTTATGGGCAGTTTTGTTAGTTTTGTATTTTCTTTATTTGTTCATTTAGTCATAGTAGGGGGGGGGGGGGGGGATGTCTCCTTGTCTTCTTACTCTTTTTATTGCATTTTCCTTATCCTTTCATCTTGCTTTGCATGCAATAAGGGCATTGCATTGTGTAAGTTGGGGGGACACCATCTAGAATGGGTTTTGTTATTTAGTTTCTTAAGTTTGGTTCCTTATTACTTTGATTAGCTCAGATAGATTGGAATGTGGAAAATTTTGAAAAAATTGCATTACCGTTTGAGCGGTTTGAACTTCTATTCAAACGAGTGTTCAAATGGCTTCCCTGAGTGTTTGAATGAGCATTTGAATGGTAATGTCATACGTTCGAACCCCACATTAGTGACGGTCAGAACTTCAAGGGTATATTTATTACCAAGTGTTCGAACGGCCATGCGAACACTATGCAAGCTAGCTGATAGTCGCGAAGAGCGTTCGAATGTTTTAAATGAGTGTTTGAATGTTTGTTTCCATAAAATGGTGTCTGAACTTTAGTTCTAAGAGTTAGAACACTTAGATTTGAGAGGTTTTGAGAGGGAGAGAGCATCCGAGGAGCAGTGAGGCCTTGTCGACGACTGCCCACCGACCCAACCATTTGAGACCAGCTTTCCTGGCTTTCCTTAGGTATTCCTTTCAACCCTTCTATGTTCATTTATTATTCTTAGATTCTAAAGGGTTAGGATATCTTAGGGTGTTATCTAGTTAGTATGGTGGGTAGAAGGGTCGTTGTACCCCCTAGAGATCAGCCAACTAGAGGTTAGGCTGGTAAAGGTCCGGGCCAGTAGCCCCCATTTTATGATAAGAGGTGATTCACTAGGCACGAGGCTTAGATAGCCTTTGAGGACCTCTGAAGTGACATGGGGGTTGTGCTGGAGAGTAGATGGACCCTCACCTAGTATAAGGATGACTCTTATAGATAGTTGGATGAGTTCAACGAGTGATAGTGTCTCGAGTTGGCTAGGTTCAGCGGCCAGTGTGGTTTCACACTAGTTGCTAAATTCATGGCCAATGTCTCATAGTCCTTGGACACCTCAGGGCATGAGACCATCTAGTTTTAGGTAAGGGGGGTTGATGTAGAAATCACCTCAGCCACCTTTGTTTCTTTCTTTAAATTGCTCAGGTCGGAGCAGCCCTAGTTCCATTATTTAGGAGAGGGAGCCCCTAAACATGAGATAATTATGGCAAAGGTATGTGTTAAGGGAGAGAGATGGGAGTTAGGCCTCAGGTAGATATGATCACCACATCTCTTAAAAATCCCATTGACCTATTGATTGAGCAATGAGTAGAGCTCGAGGGCATCAAAAGGAAAGTCAGGAGGGCATATCCTTCTCTACCAACTCATCAGCAGCCACATCAGCAACCTCAAGGACAGCAACAGGCTGACTAGCAGCCACCTTCAGAGCAGCAGGCCCAGCAGGGGTTTACCATTCAGTCAATCATGGAGATTCTCCAGTAAAAGAGTCATCTGATATTGTAGTAGTCCTAGGTGATTGTTCAACTTCAGGAGTAGTGCACGACCATTTAGTAGGCTGCTCGCACTAAGAGGCAGACTGCTAGATTGGCTCAACAGACAGTTTAGGATGTTACCATTGGAGCCATTTCTACTCAGCTGACCCAGGTCTAGCAGGCACAACAAGAGCACTTGTGCTTCCTTCAGGAGATAGTTAGGCATATCTCAAATAAGCCTCCTCCTCCAAATGAAGATGAGTTTTAGGCTTAGAGTTTAGATACATGTTGTACTTGCATTTTATTTCATTTTATATTGTATCTAAAACTCTGATTTGTTATAGTGGATATTTTGAGCTTTATTTTATATCTCTCATTGTATTTCTCATATTTCTTATATATGGATTGTATAGTCACATATATGATATTACATGGCTATCTTTTGAGCACTTGTGCAATTTGGTGGAGGTTTGAGTATTGTATGGTTTTGGTATTGTTCATTTTATGATTACTAGCACATTCTTTCCATGTATTCCTTATGTTGACTCATATTTATTCATGTTGGAAGTGTTGATACTTTATTTTCAGGTACCATATCTATATTTGTGAAAGTGCAATTTGAGATTAGAATATAGGAGTTAATGCATGCATCTTGACTCAAGTTGAGGTTGATTCACTAATGTGATAATTTTATTACTTGCAAGTGCACGAATCGGATTGAAGTATAAGAATGTGAGTACGAGGTTGATCCCACAAGGACTTGTAAAATTTTAGAAAATAAATTAGAATAAATCTAGTTCACCCTAACCTAGTTAAGAAATCTTGAATTTTTTTAATTAATCTAGCAATGAACAAAAATAACTAAATATAAATAAACAAGTAAACAATTAATTTAGACAATAATAATAAAGAGATAAGAGATGTCAAATTAAAATGACTAAGGTTTTAGAATCCACACACATGCATTATAATAACTTTTCACGTAATTTAAATTATTTTCCTAATTCACTTCACAATAACATCGTAATCAAACTTGTTATTATGGAAAATATAACAGTAAAATCACTTTAATAAATAAACTAATGTATACTCTTCCTAACCTTAATGTTCAAGATAAAAAATTCATATGTATGCATTTGAAAATAAATCACATAAGAAATCCAATGCTTGAAAGTATACCAATAAATAACAGGGCTAATAATTAATCCAACAATCTCAAATCATGAACAAAATTCATATCCAAAATTATTGACTTTAATTAAATCTAGGCAAAAGTATTAAACAATCAAAGCACATGTTTGGGAAATGAATATAAATCATATGTCAAGTCATTACAAAGTATGGAGTTTCATCCTCAACCCTAGTATGAAAACTTAACCACTCATGATTTTAACATCCATTGAAAGTAAGAAAAATAGAACATAAAACCTAGACACGTAAAATAATAAGGCTTCAAAAACTGTGTTCCAAGTCTTTGTCATCTTCTTCCTCCTTCTTTCCTTCTTTTTCTCTTCTCTTTGGCTTTTCCTCCTCTCCGCTTCACTTGCTGTGGCTGCTCCTTTATCAATTCCTAGGGATTTGTTTTATTCCCTTTTGCATGCAATTGACCGCCCCCTTGTTAGGCTACGTTTTATTTCTCTTTTCTTTTGTTTATTCTTTTTCTTCGTTGCTTGCTGCCCACTTCACCCGTGCACACATATGGATATATATATATATATATATATATATTTATAATTCTTTTTCACACACACACACACACACATATATATATATGAATCTTGTTTTATTTACGCAGCTTCCTTTATTAGTTGAAAGTCTTTCCTTCTAATCTCCTTGCTTGAATAAAATTGTTGAAGAATTTGATTCTTTAGGCACGTATTTCCTATTTTAACTGGGAGTCTTCCTTTTTGCTTTTATATCCAAATTTGCAATAAAAATAATAATTTAAGTAAATAAATAACAACTAAATAATATAATTAAAGGGTAAAAATATATAAATTATGTGACTTATCATTCACTCTTTACACCTAACACATTATGAGATTATATCATACATGCATAAGTAGAGGGGATTACATCTTTGTACACAATCATGTTTTATAACTTCATATGTTGATATCTTATGCATTTTCATCCTTATATAATGGAGATTTTTACCTTGTGAGCTTTAGAGTATGTGTCATCTTTCGAATCGAATACATCTACTCAAGGATTAATTCTTCACCCTCATTTTCTTCACTAGTTTCTTTATGTTTGCATTTGGTTCTTCTTCACTAGCTTCTTTATGTTTGGATTTGGTTCATGAGTTGAGTATTGATTAAGAAAGTTGACACTTATACTTTGTTAAGTTCTATAATTAGATACTTTGGATATGATTCTAGACCTTTGTTCTTCTTACAAACCATGATATTTACTTGAAAATATATTGATCCCTTTGACCCCTTTTTGATACCCTTCTTTCTCTTTATTCTTACTCTTTTGCAAAATAGAGTTTGTTGAGAGTTATCCCTTGATTGCGAGGTGTTATGGTATTCCCTTTGCAAGCAATGCTTTTCTAAAAAAAGAAAAAAAAATAGAACATTTTGAGGCAATGAGAAAAGAAAGAAAAGCAAAGAGAGAGATTGATAAGAAAAGTTCTAAAGAAAAAGAGCAAATTGAGAAATATGAAACTATTGAATGCAAAGGGCAAGCAAAAAATGAAAGCAAGAAAGAAGAAAAGAAAAAATAAGTGTTGAAAAATTGAGAAAAGTGGAAAAAGAGCAAGATGTTGAGAAATGTGCTATGACACTAAGAAAGGGAGAGTTGGAGTTGTTTAGCTATTCATCATGTCATTCCTTGATCACACATGATTTGATCTATTTCTATCATTCTTTTTCCTTACCTTTTTATCCTCTTGCTACATTTCCACCCTACCAAGTCCTAGTTGATCCAAGTTGCACTCAATTTGAGATTTCAATAGGGTATAAGCCATCGCTTGTCAACTTCTTAGAATCAATGCTCAACTATGATATTTCCTTCATAAATCTATGTTAGGTTGATACACTTATACCTTTATGGTTTTCGAATTAGTATGCTCTTTTGCTTTCCTTTACGTTTACTCTTATAATGAGCATACTAGTGTGAGAGCTATGTGGGTGTATTACCGGGGAGGCATTGAATCAAGGCTTGAAGGTTTGAGAATGTGTGATTGTGTTTCATTTAAGTCATATAGCATGATCATGCATCCAGTCACTTGAACCTTTCTTGTGTTTGTATTATTGCATATCCTTGCATGTGTTAGGAGTTGGGAGTGACATCTAATGATATTTTGAGTTATATTATACGTATTCTCCTTATACTTATCTCTAATTGCAATTCACAAATGGATGCTCGCAAGTATCATTTCTTGAAACCCTTACAAGAAATCACTCATCCATTAGGGGTAACACTAGGGTTTAAAAGCTAGGTGCATATGTTAAATGCTTCTATGACTTCTACAAAAATGGAGATTATTTTTTGTATAATTTTGTAGATTTTGCTAAGAACTAGCAAAAAGCTAAGTTGGGGGGTGTTATTACATTTCAAAAGTGTAATACTATTGCCCAATTTAGTTGATTGTTAGCCCTAGATTAGGTTTAATCTTTTTTATAGTTATATTTTGTCCCCAATCTACCTTAATGAACATTGTGCAGGAATTGGAGCCAAAAAAGATTGAAACGAGTCAAAATTGTATAGGATCATTCAAACAGCAAGAGTATGCCATTCAAACGAGCATTCGCACAGTTGTTAAAACCATTGGAATGTGCCACTGTGCGAACGGCCATTCAAATAGTTGAAGAGATTTAGAGAGTTCAAAATGGCATTTGATGTAGGTTCGATAGCTGGGTGGGATTTAGAAAGCATGAAATGTGATTCGCTTGCCGGTGTTCGAATGCCTGACGGAGCCCTGTTTATCTTTAGTTATTTAAGGCTGTTTTTGCCGAATTTGGAGATCTTTTCATTTTTTAGGGTTTCATACTTAGGATTTAGCAGTTTTGAGAGGATTGTAAAGAGAGAAAGCTTAGTTTTCATTGTGTTTGCTTCAATTCCTTGTAATCAACCACTTTAATGTTCATTTCAATACAAATTTTTATGATTCTAAGTCAATTACTTATGGATTCTACTCGCTAATCTCATCTCTTGGGTTCAATTGAGAAAATCACTCAAAATCTTCAAGTCTTGAATGGAGGTAATTAGATTTCCCAAGCTTAATCTATAATTTCTTCAATTCTTATCAATTGATGCTTAGATCTATAAGAAAACTTAAGTTCTAGTCTAAGTTTAGTAACCTTAATGCACAATTCTTAAATTGATATTGGGATTGCATAAATCTATGGTATAGATCTATGGATCATCATTAGAAAACCAATTCTAAGGTCAATTGATAAAGAGTTCTTAAATTCTATAGTCAAAATCCTACAAATCAAAGGTCCATGAAGAGACATTTGATTTGAGTCACAAAACCTCCTTGATTACTTGTAGAAATTGGGTGATAGACCAATTGAATCCAAGACTTTCCCCTAATTGTTTTCAAATTAGTGTTAATTGCTTTTAATAGTTGTTTAAGATCTCAAACCTTAAATATCAAAGCGTTTTTGGTCTTCTTTCTTAGTTTCAATTTATCGATTGTAATTCAAGCTTAGGTTGATTGATATTTGCTTGTGCTATGCTTATATTGAGCTTGGTCCTTCAGGATTAGATATTCGGTTTTACCGAGACTTAAATCACGCGTGACAACCCCTACTCTTGCGATATCATTTAGAGCATAAATGCAGCACTGTTGGGGCAATGTCCTCTTTTTGTGAGCAACTCAGTACAATCCTTCCAAGATTGGAAGCCTTTATATGTTAACAATACGGAAGTCTGTTAGTAAAAACTTACAGATCAAACTCATTTTTATTTTGCTTACTCTAGGATAGCTTAAATGTTGAAACATTTTCACGAATGGAAAACTTCGACCTCCCAATTTGCCATATTACATGGGATGAACAAGAATGGGTGTTTCTGTAGTAGCCATCTTGGGCTTTATAATATATTGCTCTAGCCAATTGAGACTTTCTACAAGATTCAGAGGCTTCAGTCACTTTTATATGAGAATCACTTAAATGAAGTTGTTAGTGAACTTCTTATGTTCTCAACAATGATTATACCTAGCCTCTTAATAAAGAAGAAAGATATTTCAATACAGACTTCTTGCTCCAAATATTTAGAGAACTCTATAACCACATTGTTTAGCGTTGTCATTGCATTGTCATCATCATTATTATCATCAATAGCATCCTCATGGTCAATATGGCTGTTGCTATTAGTGTTGCGACATCACCACCATCATCTTGGTTACCATTAGTTTATCTCATTCTGCTTATTAAAAGGAAGAAGAACAAAAGAGTTTACTTGTAGACAAACTACTC
This sequence comes from Euryodendron excelsum, assembly GCA_033060915.1. Classification (NCBI taxonomy): domain Eukaryota; kingdom Viridiplantae; phylum Streptophyta; class Magnoliopsida; order Ericales; family Pentaphylacaceae; genus Euryodendron; species Euryodendron excelsum. The sequence goes on along the minus strand of CM065392.1, from coordinate 11,099,033 downwards.
ATTGAAAATATTAAGAAAACTAAAGTGTAGATAAACTTACTTCTGGATGCTGGTACTGCAATTACTTTTGTTGTTGATGCTACAGGAATATAAATTAAAAATTGTTCATAGACAGGCTTTTGATTGATAAACAAATACCTAAAAGTACAATGATTAATGGAAAGAAGAAAGCATTCGAAAACAAGCTACACGGGGCACATGGTGCGTAGGAGCCGCACCTTTACCATGCTCTTACAATGACAGATTGCGCACGTACTAAAAGAATTGATAAATATCAATAGAGCAAGAAAAATGGAAACATAAAAATTATCAAGATACTGTTTCCACTATAATTGGGCAGAATTTTTGTGTGTTCGATGAATGTTCATCATTTTTAAGTTGCCAATCCAATTATGAAGATGACTTCCCAAAAGTTGGCTTTAGTACATATGGGATGTTAGGATTTTTAGTGTCGCTATTTCCATGAACAAAATATTTTGCTAGTAATATAATTTCAAGTTTTATTTGGGTCAAATACTATTAGTTTTTTTTAGTACTTTAATTGTAATGGTGTTTTGAGTTGTATTTGAAATAATTTAGAATAAGTTTCAAGTGGATGTTGTCAGAGTAAAAGCTATTGAAGCTTGTATAGCTTGTGATACAAGCTAATGAAGTACGCAGAACTGAAATTATAGAATGTCATATCTCTCAAACTAGAAGTGTTAGTGAGGTCTATAATATATCAACTTTATATAACTTTTCAAGTTCTACGCACCGGTTAATGGCAGGCATTCGAACGGCCTCCTAGGCGTTTGAATGGTCGGCGTTCAAACCCTTGACCAAAGGGTTTCAATGGTTCAAACGATTGGCAGTGTTTTGAAAAGAATCGATCTTCTACTCCATGTCAGCTTAGGAATCCTTTCCTACTTCGACATACACTTCGTCCAAGACTCTGCAAACACTCCAAACATCTATATAAAGGCTCTAAACACTTCATAATTAAGATGCATACAATCAGATAGATTATCCAACTATTCAAAGAGCTTTATTATGCTTCCACGTTTATTGGAGTGTTTCTTCTAGTCAAAAACCAAACTTCACACAATCATCTTTGACAGATTTCAAAGGGTGACATTTATAGTACGGAAGAACGGTGAATTTTAAGTGTTTAGTGATCAAGTCTAAAACTTCTACCATAGTTGTCGACCAACGGGTTGGATTGTAAGTTTATTCTTGTAACTGTTCAAGATTTATAGTGTTGAGTCATTCGTGGCTGTGTGTGGCCCTATTGTTTTTTCCCTGGTTGATAGGATTTCTACGCTAAAATTTCATGTGCCTTGTCTTTTTACTTTTTCGAAGTAAAGTTGCACATAGGGTTATCAGACCTAATTAATTAATCGATTCACATAGTTAAATATTTAGGTTAATTAATTGATCTCAACAAATCCATTCTCCAAGGCGATTTTTCAAATACTTTTAAGATTTAAGTGCAAATTGTCAGAATACAAACTGCTTCAAGTTGTAGTACAAATTTTTAAAGTATGTAGACTTAAACCTTTAAAAGACCCCATCTCTGTTGAGGTAAGATCTATAATATATGGATTTTATATAACTTTTCAAGAGCAACCAGAAATGCACTTCAATCAAGCAAAAGGTTTTGATGTATTAAGCAAATCGAAAGTTGGATCGATCTAACTTTGTTTGCAGGTCAAGGTTGAAAATTCAGAGAGCTTGGATCAAAGCATGGATCAAAGTTGGGTCGATCCAAGGTTGAGCCAACCGATGTTTGGTTGAGCCAACCTCAAAGCACGGATCGAAGTTGGGTCGATCCGAAGTTGGGTGAACTGATGTTGGGTCAAGCCTACCTCGAAATGTCTCTTGCGATCAACAATCCTGTTTTGTTTCAAAGACCAAATTTTGTGGACTCACAAGTCAAGCACAAATATATCTCGATAAAGGGTTATTGAAATATAATATGAAGATAGAGAATACATTCATAACTCACAAAGATACAGACATAGGTTGGATACACAGCGAAGTGTCTGAGAGAGTGATATACAGAGAGTTCATGCTTCTTCTATGAGCCTTCAGATCAACCCATGTTTACATGCTATCATTGAAGAACTTTGAGGATGAGTTCATTTTGGTTGAATTCCGGAGATGAAGAAGAGCATCATGTTTATTTGGTATTAGACCAAGGACTGGGAGATCGGAAAATCGAAAATTCGAGCAAGAGAGTTTCAACCAGAGTTTGTAGTGATTCGAACGACATTTGTAGATTTTCAGTGTTTCGTTGCAAGTTTGTCTTATAAACCAATCATATAGTGCTTAGCTTGCCACCAAAGGAGTTGGCCACGCTAAAAATCTGTGTCTCGCTCTTAACTACTTTTACATTTATTTGCTATGATTGAAAAGTAAGTAAACTAGACCCAGGGTTAATAGTCCAATAAATCCTTCTATCGCGGAAGGGTTCATAGTCCAATTACTTTACGTATCGCGGAACCGGGTTTTCTCATGGTACATAGCGGCTTTACCATAAGAATTTTCAAGTGTCTCCTTAGCGGCTTTACCACGTATTGCTAATTTGGGATTTTTCTTCGAAGCTCTTCAATAAATTACTAAGGAAGAAACTAAAGGAATATGACATCAAAACTTGGTGGAAGTTCGAAAATTGTTGGACCAAATTGCTCGTCTTGGAATAGTATTACTAGATCTATATGTTTTCTTAGTCGTAGGAAAATTCAATATGAAAAACTTCCTTAATGTTGGTCTCTAAATAAAAATGTCAGTATAATTGTTTTTTTCTATTTTCCTAGCGGGTGAAAACGATCATAACAAAATACAATTCAAAGGTTGCCTTTTATATTTCCTTTTGAAACCATTAGGTATTACCAACTTAAAAAAAGTATCTTTATGCTACCGTCCACTTTTATCTATTTCCTCATTTCCAATAAATAAACTGGTATCTTTGACAAACCTCCACCCTACATGAAGGATATTTTAATTTAAAAAATAAAAATATATCTCATATTCCAAGTTGATGTAACGTATGATATTCTCTCACTCTGGAGTTAAGGTTTCAATAGCATATTATGTAAATCCACTAAACGTAGTAAGATATCATTTGATTCTTTGACTTGAAAGAACTGTATAAGTTTAATGCTTTTGTATCTCACAGAGACGCATGCGTTTGTATAGCATATCAGTTGTAAAGCAAAAACGAGAGAAAACCAATGGATGCTTCCCCTTGGGGAGTAGTATCACTAATAAAGACACGAGGTATTTATATGTAGTGTGCATGCCTGTTATAGTAAATAGCTTAGGAATAAGTTCTATATACTGAGAAAATAATCAATGTAACGGTAATACCACGTTATTATTACTTGAACTAATTTTGCAAATTGCACCATGAAGGAATTTTCACAATTACAAGAAAATTTTGATTCTTTAAAGTTTATGATTACAAGAGGAAAAAATTGTATTCTAAATGCGGGCCGCTGAAGTTAATTTAATGTAGCTTTCAATTGTGAAACTTAGTTTCTTAGTGCACTATTCTTTTGGAAAGTGGATTAGTTTCTTATTTTTATGTTAATTTTTGAGAACTGCTGGAAAGCGTTTAGTTTAGACAATTTTTCCATTAAAATACTTATTTCTGTACTTCTTAGAGCTTGTAGATTCCTTTTGCATTGAGTTTGATGCGTCAGTGATTATAAACCTCATATTAACTGGAACCCCAGCCACCCATCATCTTGGCAATGGCAACTAAGCCACACTTAGTGTGCGGATTGGTTAGCTCGGGAAGCCTACAACCGACTAGTTAAGTTAGATTCTCCTTCCCCAGATTGTATCCCTTTTGGAGGCTGACAGATTAGAGACACCAGTGGGTCGGTGGTTTTTTTTTCTTCTTGTTTTGGTATGCTTCTCCATTCGACCAAAAAACAAAAAGTTCCTTTTGCATACTTGTATCAAAATTTGGGTTATGCACCTAATGGAAAAAAAAGAAAAGAAAAATTAATCATGTGTAATGAAAAGATCACCTTACCTTTTCATAAAGGTGCAGTATGGCGTCGTTGAGGTTGCCATTCCAGGACGTTTCTTTTCTAGATCGCCGGTCTTGTTTCTCCAGGAGTACATGCTGTAAGTTTGGGGTGCGTAGAAATCCAAGAGAGAAGGTCTTCATTTTAGGGCAATTAAGGGCAATGATACGTTCTACTAATGGCAATTCCCAGTCATGAGTAACATGGCAAAAACTCCTGCGCGCTAGCAGATATATGAGTTCCAAACGCTTCAATTTAGAGAACATAGTTCCATTCATCCTTCCTTCTTTTTCTTCATCTTCCTTCTTAACAATTACTTCTTCCATTATCGAGCAATAATCTATGCTTAGATTTTGGAGATGCACGAGATATCTAGCCATAAAAGGAGATAATAGATTTCGCAACCTGCCACGACGACTGACACGTAGGTCAATTAGTTTATAGAACGAGCCAGTCGGTAGTTGGCTGCACCATATTTCGTTCACGCTTGGTAATCCATCGAGTCGCAATGCCTCCAAGCTAGGAAACGCAACCTGCAACTCAAATAGTTTGCTTTAACAAGCACCTTGCTAAAAGAATAATGAAATGTTTAAAATGAGATTTGTTGGTCTAGTGTCATTAGCATTCAATTTCTTCAATTTACCTTTTTGTTGAAAAGAGGTTGCATAGGGCTCTGAAGACACTCATTTGATGCCGTTGTAATAATAATCACTTCGGAGAAGAAACTCCCAAGTTTTGGCATATCATAAAGGGACAAAGTTTTCAATCGAGAGAACTCAATGTTATCTTCTGAACTTTCACCTTGCCCATACTCCTTGGCAACAATACTTGACATCATCTTACATCGACATATATCCAATTTTTGGAGTTGCTGGATGCTCGTCTTCATGTTAGGTGAGAATGGATATCTCAAGCTATCACAGTCAAAAACATGTAGAACACTTAATCCTGGAATGAATATAAATCCTATGGGATCTCTTTTTGCAATATGTTTCAATTTGGGTAGCCCTCTTAATTCGAGAGATTTCAATGAAGAGAGCATCTCTAAGTCTCGGTCGTTACCTTTCAATTCAAATACATTCTCCAGTATGCTACAATGTGCTACTGTAAGTTTTTCAATGTTTTGCAGTGTGGCAAGCAATTCTGATGGAACAACATTGAGCAAGCTGCCACAATGTGCTACATCTATTTCTCTTAGTTTATACAAAGACCCTGATAATAGTGAATCATGTCCCAATCCTTCCAAATTGTCAAGATGATTGAGTTCTAGCACCTCCAAATTACGAAATATAACCTGCAAACAATTCATTCGGTCAGTAGCAGTTACATAGTTTGTGGGAAAAATCTTTTTCCTTTTTTTAAATCAAACAAAGCCAAAAGATAGCGGTATTACATAGGCAAACTTGCTTTACCCTTGGATTCAACTTGAAAGTTTTCAACTTTAATGTGTGTTTAGAACTCGAATTATCAAGAAAAAAGTAATAAATAAATAAAGGAATAGATGGGAAAAAAGTGAACAAAATGAAAGAGTATTTTTATTGTCTTTTCTATTACTTTTTCCTTTTTTTTTTCATTTTTTTTTTCTATTACCAAATCATTAATTCACATAAGGCTTAAGGGAGTTATTACACTTTAAGAAAAGAGCCCTAAACTAAAATTTATAGAAACGACTGACAAAAGGAAAATATCAAGAATAGAATTATACATTCCAGGAAAGCAATCTTTTTAACAGCAACATTTTCATTACAGACCAAATGGCACTGATAATGTTTAAGGTCTATAAATTGTTGCAAATTGAGTGGGTAGTGGGTTAATTATCAGAATCGAACCGCTGCTTAAACCTGTCAAGATATCGATTCAACGTTTCAACTGCTCATATCTTTAAAAAACAACAAAAAATTATTTAAATAGAGTATAAATTTTAAAAAAATAATTGTTTATTCAATGTTGCTAAATTCCGTACCATAGCTCATAATAACATAAAAAGCATGAACACATACATATAAATATACATATCTCATTTGAGGTTCACGTTTAATAGGTAACAAGCTGTCAATCTGTGCAATGCACGGAAAGTAATCTCATCTAGCATACAGAATGACAACTCGATACTATGTATTAAAAAACATATCATATATAATACATAAACCCAATTAGAAGGTACATTTGTTGAAAGATTTGAAAAAGTTTTATTTTATTTTACCATCAGCGATCTAAAAAAAACATTGTAGAAATTATGAGTTTATATTAATATAGCTATCACAAAGTATTATTTTATGTCTAGCTAAATATATTAATTTAAATCTATGAACCATTTCATGTATGAAAGTCCAGTTTGTATACATAGCGTGTATATGATTATTTGATAATAAATTATTGTTTGGGACAATTTATTGAGAGATTGTATAGGAGATAACTTGTAGGAACTTAATTACTTAAGACTTCATCTTTAAATATGAAGCTTTATTGGTTCAGATTTCATACTTAAATTGAACACTTTATTATATTACAATAAAAATTTGTCGGCTAGTTAGAAATTTTATAAATAAAAAAATTGAGTTTTTATTTGTAGATGGACTTCTATAACAAATAGGATACTCATACACATTTATACGTGTAAATTAATTGATAAGCATCTTTATTACTTCTGTGACGTGTCATTTAAAAAATATAAGAGAGTTTCGAGAGTCACGTAGGCGACACTTAGGAGAGAAACAAAATATAAGAACAAATATAACTTTTTGTAAATGGACTTTTGTAACAAATAGGAAACTCATATACATTTATACGTATTAAACAATTGATAAGAATCTTCATTACTCCTGTGACATGGTATTTAAAAAATATAAGAGAGTTTAGAGAATCACGTAGACAATATTTAGAAGAGAGACAAAATATAGGGACGAACGTATCTTTTATATATATATATATATATATATATGACTAGTGTAAGTTGAAAAAAAGAGAAATTATCTCTTAAAACTATGAATGCCTATACATTGCTATGGTCACTTTCTAATCCATACAAAATATATACTGTAGCAATCTCTTAAATCCATTGACGGTTGTAAACGAACATAAATCTTTTTATTAGAAAAGCTTGTACACCTTGTTTTCTCTTTATTTTTCAAGCATTAAAAAATTAAAATGCTTTTTTTAAATAATGGTCTAGCTTTCTTTAGAAGGCAAAATTGGTTTTGCCTTTATTTGTTTATCATTCACACAGCGATTTTCTTAACACAAGTGTATAAATGAATTAGTTATCTGGACTGAATAGGTTATGCATATGTCACAGAGTGCTTATACTAAATAGGATATGGACTGATTCAAAGAGATAGACTATTGGGGTTTTTTTTTTCTTTCCAAATTTAGTTTTAGGTTTTTAATTCTATTTTGTAATCAAAAGATCAAAAAGTACATGCTGAAAAAAAAAATTTCTTTAAATCCTAGATGAAAGTGTCATTCTGTGTTTTACAAAAATCGTTCAATTCCACAAAATCGGCCGGTTCAACAATTTTGCTTAAAACTGGCAGGTTCAATTCGGTTCATATGTATTTATCATAAAATAATTAAACTGAACTAGTTCAGGGTCGGTCCCAATTCAACAACTGGTTCGATTCGGTTTTGATAACACTAGATATTTCTCAAAAATAGTACTAATTCTTTGAGGAAATTTTCCTGCTCGTTAGCTCTTATAAGAGGTCTAAGATTCTTCAAACAGCTACAACAGGCTAGCTCAAGGTAATTTAAGGATTACAATTTCAAATGTGGATTTTTATATTTTTTAATATTATTGTAAAATATTCTATTTAATTTTCTATTTTCAAAAACGGTGGTTATTTTCGGCTTTCTTTTCATAATAGACCTTTTACTCCCATTTGGACCGGAATATTTTTTTTCCCAAAAAAAGATGTAAAACCTATATAGGGCATTAATAGCACACATACTGTTTCAAAAAATTTGAGCCTTCAAGTTTTTTTATTTGCACAATTTTTTGTTAAACTGGTTTTATTTATTTATTTTAAATTGCCTATTATAGTTGATTTTGGGTGTGCCTTTTCTCTCATTAGGATTTTGCCCATTTTGTCATTAAAAATATAGAAATTGTATAAGGTCTTCATATAGCATCTAAATTTTTAAAAACTTTGAGGCCTTTCAATTTTTTTTATTCATACAATTTATTTATTTGTTAAATCAGTGTATACTTTTCTGATAGAGTTCGTTAGCGTAGTTGATTTTATATATGTGTTCTAATAGGCTCTTTCCTCAACTAAACTAGAGCCTTTTAAAAAAAAAAAAAACACTATATAGAGGTTTTATTAGGTTTTCAAAAATTAGAGGACTAAATTTGTTAGCTTTATGCTTCATTTGGCCTTGACTATATTTAGGCGTATAGGAAGAGAATAAGGAAGAGTAGAAGTTTGAGAATAAATAAACTAACTTAGGAGGTTAAATAAAGTAAAATAGTTTTTTCTTTTCTTCTCTCAGTTTTCATTTGATTCTCTTGTCTTGTCTTGCCTTGTCTCATCAAGGTTGTAGAGATGTTAGCATGGGTATAGGCTTAATATGGACTACGATGAGCTTGTGAAATGCGGTGTACAATGTGAGAAGTTGAGGGAGAGTATTTGCAAATATGGGAGAATAGATGGTGTTGGTATTTTGGTCATTTGAGGCACACTTAATGCAAGTCACATCATTTAAATGTCGTTTTGTGCATAAACTGCATGCTTTTGGTAATTTAGTAAAGTGGAAATAGACAAATTGTTTTTCTCTTGGTGGTTTATACCGTTGGTTGCTAATCAAAATGAAACATGCATGTGAAAATTGAAAAAGAAAAGAAATTAGGGTCACATGTCACTAGTATGCTATCTTATATACATATATATATATATATATATATTCGGTCAAGGTCAAATGATATGATGCATCTGGATTTTGACATTCCAAACAAGATTAATATTATTACAAGTTTTGCTGCCATTTCTTATATTTGGCAATGATAATTAGACTTTTCTTTCATGAATTCGTTTTTTTTCTGCTTCTAATTTTGTAAGCATATTTTGTTGACATTTTCAAATTACTTTGTGTAGTAAATTTGGATTGTTTCCCTAAAAACAATCGGGTAAGGTTACTTGCTCACGCCCCAAGTTGTTAATATCAACAAATTATATCATGATAATACAGGGATGTCAAAGTAGAACAATCAGAATTTTTGTGATAAACAGCTAAAATACTTCCATGGATGCAAATTCTTGTTCTCCTAAGACTCGAATGAAAGAGTTAAAAAAAAAAAAAAACGATAAACAAAAAAGATAGGCAGTCGTACCTTTTGAGGGAAAATAGAAAGGAAGGTATCGTTATGATTTTCCTCTGGATCTGAAGATAGATTGCTCTTATTGGGGACGACGCCCTTGAAATTAGGTAGATGTTCGAGATGCAATTCCTTTAATTGAGGGAATTTAATCTCGTCAATCCCTCGGCAAAAACTAGTGAGCCCTGGTAGGAGCCTAAGTTCCAGTTTTTCTAACTAGGGAAACTCAATATTGTCGTTGATTACATTGCCGTCATCTCCTCTTTCCTTCCAAATAACTTCTTACATCATTTCGCAGTTCTGTATGCGAAGACGTTTGAGTTGCACCAGACCTCTTGCAATTGATAATGGAAAGATATTTTTCAATTTTTTGCAGACCGAGACTTCAAGGATACTTACCCTCCCAAAAAACCACGTTGTAAGGGGGCTGTGAAATATCTCTCTTTAATTAGGCAGCTTAAAGAGATAAAATGACTCCAACAAAAGGAAAACAGTGGGAGTACCAGTAGGTTGGATCCAATCCATTGTATTGGCAAGACACTCCAGAGTGTTACAATTCCTTATTGACAGATACTTCAGGTGTTGCAGTCCTTCAACTCCTTCTCGAAATAACTCATGCACTGCATCCTTCGAACCCTTCCTTTCTAAATCCAGATACTCAGTACTCTTTAACAACGAGCTGATCTCACATTCTGAGGGAGTAAATGTACCAAGATCGAGTTTCAAATGCTTTTGGAATCGGCATCCCTCCGGCCACAAGATGCAAACACCTATTAAAATCGTGTATTTTGCCAATTTGCTAAACAGTGGGATTCTTGGCAAAAGCACAGCATCTCTTATTTTAATCTCTAAAGTATTTAAATTGGATAATGATTCAAGCTCTTTGAGGCTCGAATTTATTCCTTCTCCTTCCTCTCCTTCCCATTCGTTAAAGAAGGTGCCCCTCATGTACAGTTCTTCTAATTGGACTAGGCTTGATATGACACCCGGCGGTATTCTATAGAGAGATTCACATGCCGTCACATCTAATAACCTTAACTTAGCCAGTCTTCCTATCGCTTCTGGTAATTCCTCAATTGCGGAATCACGAATGCTGAGGATTTCTAGATTGAATAGGTCTCCCATTACAGATATGTTTTCCGGCTTACATTTTTCAAGACTCAATGTTCGCAGGCTCTTCAAGAATGGAAGTGATGACGGTAATTGTGGCATCATCTGCAAATTATCTCCAATTATAGGTTCTTTTCGGATACGATACGTGCATCGTACATCTACAACTTTTAGTTCTCCCATGCCCTCAAAGAAACTGTCTGGTGTTTCTAAGACACGATCCGTGCTCCGTAACAAGTCAACTTCCGGGCTGCTTAACCCCACTGGAACCTCCCTAATTTCCTTCGATATCACTGAAATGCAAGTGTAATGCTTGTGCATGTCCTTTGGCCACTCTGTCAATTTGACACCATGGGTTATAACAAATACGCGTTTATCCTTGGCTGCAATGGATATCGTGACATCACGATCTACGTCATGCATTTTAACATACTCTTCATCGTAAACAGGTTCCCCTTTTTGCCATCCAATAGCAAATAGCAGCTTTTTGGTTCATCAAGCAACGCAAATACTCGATCTCTTGCTTCTCTTAATTCATTGATGCCTCTGAAGAGTCGTAGCCCCATTCCATATCTAACCAAATCTTCACTAGAGATATCATAATCTTCTCCAAACAAGCAACACAACAGAAACAATGATTTGGCTTCCTCATCTGCCAAATAATCATAACTTACTTTTATAATCTGATACACTTTTGTAGGAACTCCTGACAAAATGTTTTCTCCACAAGGCTTTCCTAGTTGTCGAAGAGTATCCTTCCACACACGCTTGTCTTTGTTTCGAAGTGCCCCTCCAATGGTCACCAATGCAAGAGGCAAACACCCGCACTCCATCACAATCTGTTTTGCTAGTGGTTGCAAGTCAGGATTGTCCAGGGAATCGCCGCCTACCTTCACTTTAAAGAGATGCCATGCCTCTTCATCTGACAAGACTTCTAGTGGTATCTCTATTTTAGTATGCAATTCCCTCCACAGCACCCCATTTCGTGATGTGAAAATAATTTTGCACCCCTTATCGCCACCTTGCAAACTAATTCCAAGGTCCTCCAGATCAAGTTCTGCCCAAACATCATCCAATATAATGAGAACTCTCTTACCTTCTAGTCTCTTACGTAGCCGACCTGCTCTAACCATCCGATTTTGCTCATCAAGTTTCAGACCCAACATTTCTGCAACATCATTCTGCATCTTTGTGAACTCTGGCTTTTGGCTAACAACGGTCATTGCAAATTCATCGAATAGATTCTCTTCCATCACTCGTTTGGCAACTTCTTTGACCATTGTCATCTTACCCACACCACCCATTCCCCATACCCCGATCATGTTGAACCGATCATCCCTCAAAATCATAATGAGCTCGTTCATAGTCGACACTTGGGACACAATTTCCATAAAAGTACTTGTGAATGTAGATTCTATTCTTGGTGGAGGTGCAGGGCATGATACTTTTCCAAATTTTCCATCTCGTTGGAGCTCCACAATTGCTTGAGTTTTCTTCTTTGCTTTCTTGCTTTCCGAGTAACGCGACTTGAAATTCAGGCACCATTCGTTTAAACAACCCTTCTGAATTTCGTCCTTCAATTCAATAATTCTCTCTCTCTGTCCTGATCTTATTCACACTAGCCAGCCATTCCTCAACTTGAGGTTCGATGGTCTCCACATTTCTGACGGCCGCATCCACCTGTAGTTGCACCCCATCTCTCATAGTTCTAAGCTTCTCCACTTGGTCCTTTAGAGTCTCAACGTTGCTATTGAAGCAAAACAGATATCCCAACCGTCGCCCAATCGGAGCAGCCAAGTATTCTCCAATTTTCCCCAAAATGGGTGAAGCAATTTGTGCCATTTCACAATTCTCTCTTTCAAGCTGAAAAACCAAAGACAGCAAAAGTCGAAATCAAATAATTGCACTCGAGAATGACAAAGAAATAAAGCAAATTAAAGCTATCTGGTACAGAGGACGAAAACCAAAACCAGCGCACCATGTAATAGATTATTTTTATTTTTATTTTTGGGGGGCATTTAGTAAAAGAAATCAAGAAGCAATAACTAGATAAAAAGCCAAAAGACAGGAAAATTTGAAAGCAAATAATTGCAATGGAAACAACTGTATGGCACCTGAAGAAAACAAATCAAACCTATCTGCTAGGTAGCAGGAAGATCAAAGGAGCGTACCATATAACACAGAGAGACAGAGACAGAGATAGACAAAGTCTTCACCAGCAGATAGGAACCAAGGCAGAGATATCAAGTAGTCACCAGCTTGAACACCAGCTAAGAGAGAGAGAGAGAGAGAGAGAGAGAAGGATTCATGTACCAAGTGTCCAAGAGGTATATGCCTGCACAGCCCAGTTCACATAAATTATTCAAAAAAAAACCTCTGACCTTTCATAACAACTATTGAAACGCGTTTGGTGTGGGCCTTTGCTTCGTTGAATTACTTGGAAATGGTGTTCAAGAATATTCAACCAAACGACTTTTGGAGCCTCGCATTGTAAATGTATGCAAGAAGATTCAAACAAAAGACTTTTGGAGCCATCCATTATAAGTGTATGCAAGAAGATTCAACCAAAAGATTTTTTGGAGACAAGTATTAAAAATGTAGTCTGAAAGATTCGACCTAAATCAAGAAGCCACTTTGGACTTTTGGAGCCACACACTATAAATGTTGATGAGTATGGATCTGACCCGCCAGGCCAGGTCCCCAAGCCCGAGAGATCCCCGAGCGCGAAGGGCGAACGTTAGAGTCCTTGGACAGACACACGGTTTGTTAGGACCCAATCTCGGGATATCTACCACCAGCTGAAAACCCGAGATCCCAGTCAAGATACCCTCATAATATTCTTATCATTAAATAGTTGACCGAGATTCAAGGAAGAGAATCATGTCTAACAATCAGCCGAGATTCGAGACAGACAATCATGCCAAAATCATTCACCCGGTCCACTATAAGTGAAGGACTTCACTCGATGAAAAGGTACACTATTGCTCACTGTATATAATCATAATTCCAATCTCCCAACTGTGCTAATTTAGACATTAGAGATAATTGAGCGACACCTTACCGGTGCTTAGTACTATCTATTGCTTCTTGATCCTTGCAGGCTTTGGCATTGATTTAGTGGAGACATACAAGTTTACTGCATCATCAGTTGGCACCTTCTGTGGGAACAAGGTTTCCTTTTCATGGTCAACACTAGATCAATAAGTCAAAATGCAAATCAGGAAGCCTCCAGCAGCCAAGTAAACGGCTAAGACGTCAATAAAATCATGGTTTTGGAACAAAAGGTTGCCGCCCTGGCAACGGGATTGTAGCAACTGGTGCAAAAAAACCAGGAACTCATGTGACGAATCCCCCTTCAACCAAGGGAGCCTACGCCGCCACCGGCTCCCCAGGCTGATGGAGAGGACTAGAGCCAACATGAAGAAAATGACCTTCAGTGGTCAGGACACACTGGCAAAGTTCAAAGCCTTGTGGGTGGCCAACGCAATCGTTCCCCTGAGAGATGGGCCCTAATAATAACAGAAGGTGTAGGAGAGGGACTTGAGGGCCCCAACGCTTGGAATGACCAACTCAGTGCAATGAGGGCACAATTGGTTGGAGTAATGGAAGCCGTCAAAGCAAAGACCCAGCAACAGTTGAAGATTTGATCAACAAGATCGACTTACCTTTCTCCCGAGGGTGATGGAGTGACCCTTCCCTCCGAAGTTCAAAATCTCGACACTTTGGACGTTTGATGGACTGAAAGACCCATCAAAACATCTGGACACTTACAAGGCTCTGATGCATCTCCAGGCAGTCCCAGATGAAATCATGTGCTAGGCTTTCCCTATAACCCTCAAAGGATCAGCATGGATCTGGTTCAACAAATTGAAGACAAGCTCGGTGACATTGTTCGTTCTGTTAAGCTAGTAGTTCATGGGACACTTCATAGCTGGCCAAAGGCAGCATAGACAGTGACTTGCTTAATGAATGTGAAACAACAGAAGAAGGAGTCCTTTCAGGGCTATGTGGCTAGATTCAATTGGGAGACTCTACAAGTGGATGACCTTGACGACAAGGTCGCTATCATGGTGACCATAAGCAGGGTGTGGTCCCATAAGTTCCTCTTCTCACTCTCCAAAGAACCACCTGAAAACATAGGTGAGCTGATGCTTCAGGCTCATAAATATATAAATGCCGAGTACCCCTTAATGCTAGGTATGATTGTAATAAAGGAGCAGAAAAGTGGTCTGATAAGAAGAAGAGATTGGTCAAAATAACTAGAGACGGTCAGAGTTCCAAGGCCCCCCGAACCACGACCCAACCTGGAGCTAGGGCGGAAGCCACCATGAGAAGGTTTGTAAACTATACCCCTTTAACACACCCCTACAGCAAGTGTTATATCAGATCAGGTACAACCCAGCACTCAGGTGGCCTAAAAAGTTGAGAACCCCGCTAGAGAGGAGGTCCCAAAACAAGTATTAGCACTTTCACATCGATTATGGGCATGACACCGAGGACTGTGTAGACCTGAGGTAGCAGCTCAAAGGCTTCATCAAAAAGGGAAAGAAAGGCCAGTATGTGGCGGGCAAACCCGCCCCTAATTAGCAACCCCATGCCAACTGAGTCCTAAAAGAGCAAAGCCAAATCAACTACTAATTAGGGAAAATAGGGTGATCACAGGAGGCTTTGCAGGAGGAGGGGACTCTAGTTCATCATAGAGCCACGCACGAAAGCAAGAACCTAGGACAAGGGGAGCTAATGGTTGCGGAGAGGCTGAGTAAGATGCCTCGGGAAGCTAAGGAAAAAATTTTGTTTGGAGATAAAGATGCATTGGGGTTATACCGACCCTATAACAACCCCTTAGTCTTGACCATGATAGTGCCCAACTTTGCGACCAGGAGGCTTTTGGCTCGGGGTTAATAGTGGTAGCTTGGCCGATATATTTTTTATTTAGGTCTTTGACTAGATGGAAATTGGGAGGGAGAAGCTCCAGCCAATGCAATCCCCCTTGGTCAGCTTCACTGGAAATAAGGTGTCATTGTTCGGATCCATCAGCCTCCTAGTTATAGTTGGGACTGCCCCCAACAAGCAATAAAATGACCAATTTCCTGGTGGTGGATTGCCCGTTAGCCTACAATGTCATCTTAGGTCAGACCTTCATTAACCAGTTCAAGTTTGTCACTTCTATCTAACATCTGATAATGAAGTTCTTAATTGAATGGGGAACCGAGGAGCTCTGAGGTGACCAAGCCACCACAAGGGTATGTTACGTAGCCTTTCTCAGAGCAAACACTGAGAATCCATAATCATCCAGAAGCTTGACCTCCAGGATGACGAAGAAGTAGTACAAGGGGAGCCAATGGAGGACCTAGAGGAGGTACAGATCGTAGATGACCAACCCTAGAGAACAACCAAGGTCGTTTCCGCATTTAGCGAAGAACTAAGAACTACCTTGACGAAATTTTTAAAGGATAATTCTATTGTATTCGCCTGGACGCACAAGGATATGCTGGGCATTGACCCGAAGACCATGTCCGATCATCTAAACATAATTGAACCTACTGCCTTGTCAGGCAGAAAAGTCGAGTATTCACCGTAAAATGGAAGAAGGCCATCATAGAGGAAGTGGATAAACTGCTAAAAGCTAGGTTCACAAAAGGAACAAGGCCATCACAGAGGCAGTGGATAAACTACTAAAAGCTGGGTTCATAGAAGAAGGTCACTACCCTGAGTTGCTCTCCAATGTTGTAACCAATGTCGTCACCAATGTCGTCTTAGTGAAGAAATCCAATGGAAAGTGGTGAATGTGCATCGACATCACCAACCTTAACAAAGCCTGCCCGATGGATAATTTTCTCCTGCCACAGATTAGATCTAATGGTCGACGCAACTGTTGGGCACGAGATGTTGAGCTTCATGGATGCATTCTCAAGTTATAACTAGATCCAAATAGCCAAGCATGACCTAAAAAACATGGCTTTCATCACAGGCAGACGGTTATATTATTACGAGGTAACGCCTTTTGGTTTAAAGAATGTCGGAGCCACCAATCAATGCCTTATGAATAGTATGTTAAAAAAGTAGATCAGGAGAAACGCCGAGGTACATATGGAGGACATTGTGGTCAAAAGCACAAAAGTATGCACCACCTGGTCAACCTAAAAGAGACCTTCACTGCATTCAAAGCACACAAGATGAGCTCAACCTAGCCAAATGTACCTTCGGTGTCTCCTCTAGTAAGTTCCTTAAATTCATGGTGTCCACAAAGGAATAGAGGCCAACCTTGAGAAAATCTAGGCAATTCTTGACATACGGCCTCCACAGACAGTAAAGGACATCCAAAGGTTAGCAGGATGGGTAGTTGCTCTGAACAGGTTCATCTCCAAGTCTATCGATAAATGTTTACCTTTCTTTAAAATTTTGGGAAAAGCTTTCGAGTGGACACAACCTAAAAGCATACCTAGGCTTGGTGCCCTTGCTCAGTCGGACAGTGACAAGAGAAGAGTTGTACCTTTACTTGGCTGTTTTTCTGATGGCAGTCAACTCGACCCTAGTCAAAGAAGAGCATGAAATTCAAATGTCAGTCTGTTACACTAATCGAGCCCTAAGAGGAACTAAGCAAGACTATCCAAAGATTGAGCAAGTGGCCTTTGCCTTGGTGACATCCGCTTATAGACTCTGACCTTATTTATCGTCCCATGCCATCATAGTCTTGACAGATCAGCCTCTACGAAGGGCGCTACAGAAACTAGATACATCTAGACTACAGGTGCAATGGTCAATCGAGCGCGGGAAATTCAATGTATAATACCAATCCAGGATAGCGATTCAAGGGTAGGCAGTGGCATACTTCCTTACAGAGTTCACCAACCCATGTTAAAATAGGCGAGAAAAGTTCAGAATGAAAAGCGACATCTTACCCACCTAACTTGGGTACTGAGCATGTATGGTCCATCAACTGACCGCGTAACTGGGGACGAAATCGTGATAACAACTGTAGACAAAGAAAAATTGGAATATGCCCACAGGTTTGTCTTTAAGGTAAGATACAATGAGGCTGAATATGAAGCAGTCATAGCAAGTATCTGCTTGCCTTGCTATTTCGAAGCCAAATACATGCTGCTCTAAAGTGACTCACTATTGGTCGTCGAGTAGATCAGAAGTGAAAACAAGCCAAGAGTAGACAATATGAAGGCATACTTGGGGAAAGCCAAAAACATGATCAAAGCATTTGCCTGCTTTGAGATATAAGGGTCCTAAGAGACGAAATTACAGATGCAGATTAGCAAGCTAGCATCCTCAAACGAAAGAGGGAGCTAATCAGACAGCCATGGTAGAGCTCTTCCCAACTACTAACATTGTTAGGGAAGTTGAAGTACATTAGGTCAATGTGGTAGTCACATGTGCAACTCTAATCTTGGGGTACCTAACCAATAGAATGCCACTAGAAGACAAAGATAAAAGGAAGAAAGTCAGACTTTAGGTAAGTAGTTACACAATCATGGACAACAGGCTCTACAAGAGGGGTTTTTCCCTACCCCTCCTCTGGTATGCCTCAAAGTACGAGGCAAAATATGTCATGCAAAAAATGCATGAGACAATTTGTGGGAATCACTCAGGCGAGAGATCACTGGCATACAAAGGCCTAAGGGTAGGATATTTCTAGCTGACCATGGCAAAGGATGCATAATAGTTTGTCAGAAGATATGACAAATGCTAGAGGTTTGCTAGTATCCCTAGGTAACCCCTAGCCCTTTAACTAGTGGGGAATTAACATTGTGGAATCCTTCCCTAAAGGCAATGGGTAAAGCAAGTTTGCAGTAATAACAATTGATTACTTCACCAAGTGGGTAAAAGAAGAGCTATTAGCCAGAATAATAGAAGGGAAAATGATTAACTTTGTCTAGAAGTCAATCATATACAAGTTCAGTATACCAACTGTGATCATCTTTCATAACATCAAGTAGTTCAAAAGGAGCCAGTTCAAAGGCTTCTGTGTGAGTCTAGGCATCAAGAACCACTACTCCTACCCTGAGCACCCCCAAGCCAATGGCTAAGTGGAGGTGACCAATAGGTCCTTGTGCGAGATAGTGACGATAAAGTTGGAGGAAGCCAAAGCCAATTGGTGAGAAGAACTACCTAATATACTATAGGCATACCGTACAATGGCTTGGACGCTAATTAGGACCACATCATTTGCCCCTTACTTTTGGGCCAGAAGCGGTAATCCCGGTTAAGATTAGCCTACCAATGGCAAGGATGACTACCTACCAAGTAGAGACAAACAAAGAAGTCCTTAGAACCAACCTCGACCTAGTTGAAGAAGTGAGAGATCGATCAAGTCGTTGTCAGAATGGTGCATACAAAAAGAAAATGTCCCAATATCACAACTCCAAAGTGAAGTTCAGGGAGTTCAAGAGGTAAGATTTGGTACTGAAGAGGATCAATCAATCGACAAGGAATCTCAAAAATGGGAAACTATGTTCTGATTGGGAAGGACCCTATGAGATCTTGGGCTTCAACAGACCAAGGACGTACTGGCTAAAGACTATGAATGGGGAAGAATTGCCCCATCCTTGGAATGCAGAGCACTTAAGGAAATATCATGTTTGATGTATCCTCCAAATATTCAATGACTTATCTTTTATTTTAAACTTGTGTTCTTATTTGCAAGCATGAAAGAATAGATGTACAAAACTACTAGATAAAGTAGGAACTACCTTATGAAAGGTATGTTGATGTTTCATTGCCCTTGAGAGATTAGTCATATAAGAATTATACTCCTTCGAGGCTATGAGTTTTGGAAAACATTTTAGGAGAAGGGGCTAGACACTTCCCACATTTGAATATCTCACTTAATCTTGGACAACCCCAACCTTGGGGAGGCTTAGGATTGCTTCAAGAATGCGATGTTTGAAAACAGTTTTTAAAAGGTTTTGAAAGATGTTTAGGGTCTAAGAGCCCTAAAATAAACCATGCAGGTAGGCTTCATTTGATGTATCACTTTTATTAGAAAACCCTAACCATAAAAGGGTTAGGATCATCTTAGGGTTGCGGATTTTTTATATCGTTTTTAGAAAGTAGTTTTTGAAAGATGGTAAGTGTTTAACAATTTTAGGATTGAGACAAGTTTGAAAGAACTTTTGAAAACCTTTTAGGTTAAGTTGGAGTTTTGAAAACAAAGGTCCAAAGTTGGAGTCTTGAAGCCTTGATTAGGGTAAACTAGGGTTTAGGCAACCAAGGGCTAGGTTGACTTAGGTTTGGACCACCTAAGTAAGGTTGACTAGGGTTAAGAATACCTAAGCTTTAGCCGACTTAAGGTTTGAAGTTGATGGACCTAAGGTTGGACCTCTAGGGTTTGGTTGACCTAAGGTTGGACCTCTAGGGTTAGACAACTTAGGGCTTAAGTTAACTAGAGTTGGAAGGCCTAAGGTTTTGGAAGGTGGTCCTAAGGTATGGCCTAGGGTTAAAGTTTGACCTTAAGGTTTAAGTAACCTATGGTTTTAGGTAACCCAAGGTTTAGGCAACTTAGATTTGGAGATAACATGAGGGATAAGCTAGATGCATGCACTCGAAAAGCCAAGTTTAGAAAAATCTTTGATTTTATGTGAAAAAGGAAAGACATGATTTTATGTAAAAGGAAAGGTTTGATTTATTTCTAACATGGGAAGATTAGATTTGTTTCCAAACATTGATGATTGGATTTTGTTTTCAAAAATAGAATATTAGATTTTGTATCCAAAAATAGAATATTATATTTTGTTTCCCAACGTGAAGGATTTGATTTGGTTTTCAAAAATAGAAGAATTTGATTTGTTTTTAGAAAACGAAAGATTTGATTGGTTTCCAAAATGAAAAGATTTGATTTGAATTAAAAAAGAAAAGTTTTGATTGGTTTCCAAAATGGAATGATTTGACTTGCTTCCAAAATGGAATGATTTGATTTGAAGAAGAAAAGATTGGACGATTTGGTATGGTTTCCAAAACGGGAAGATGTGATTTTATGTGCAAATCTTTGGTGCAAATTTTATGATTTCATGTAAAGCTTTTGGTTTGAAAAGTTATGACTTTATGTGATACTTTTTGAAAAAACAAGTTGCACAAGTATATGCAATTTTGTAAAACATGATGTTATCAAGACTTGAAAAACCAGTTTAATGCAAGGAATGCAAAGATGCAAGAATGATGGTTAGGGGATAAAACCAGGGTTTCCTAAAGCATGGATTCCTAAGACTACAAGAAAAAAACTCATAGGCCAAGTTTTTTAAAAAAACCACTTGAACATGGAATTAAAGGGGTTTTGAAAATCAAAGTTTTTCAAAGAGAAGTTATAGGGTTTTGAAACCCTAATGTGGCTTTTGGAGGCCTCTTCGAATATGCCACTTTCCTAAAGTGACCCTAACTATGAAGAGGCTAGAATCACTTTAGGGTTGTGATTTTAAAAATAATTTTAAGACTTGAAACCCTAATGTGGACCTTGTAAGCACCCTATTTTTGCCCGCTCAGCAATCTCCGGCTCGACTGGACCCAGTTTTCAAACATCACAACCCATGCAAGCCCCAGGACAGGCCTTTCAAGCTCCAATCCAGTCAACTAGTCACTTCACGAGCCCACAAAGCCGGACTGAGGTCATAAATATCATTCCAGGTAGCTTTCTGGGACCGGGCGGTCTCAAAAACCAACGCCATCCAGGAAGCATCCTGAGATCAGCCGATCTCGGGGACCAACACCTTATCAAATTTTAGACGATTTACTTCTAGCGCCTGCTAGCCTACCAATGTAAAATGTCTTTCATTTGGTAGTTCTCTAAGACTAGGCGTTCTTGGAGACTAACACCACTATCACAAGTAGCTTTCTGAGACCAAGCGTTCTTAGGAACCAACACCACCCTACAGGTAGCTCTCTGAGACTGGACGGTCTCAAGGACCAACACCGCACAGGTAGTTTTCTGAGTTTGGGTGGCCTCGGGAACCAACACCTAGATCAACATCGGTGCCTGCTAGTCCGACTCGGTGAAAAATGACCAAACCTGCCCCTTGGGCCTCCAGGCACATTTTGAAAAAGTTTAAAATCCCTTAAAACAGTAAGTCCACCCTTCCAAAGTGGTACTAAGCATTTAGGCGTACTCCGCATGCCATTCGGTCCAATTCCGGTCTCATTCCGGCTAACTCCAGTTAAAATGACCGTTTTACCCCTTAACACCCCAGCACTGCATAAATTGCACCGAACAGTGAAAGACTCTCCTAGGATCGTCCTTAAATGACCCGGCATGTTTAACATAACACTCTAATCCATTCTTGACTATTTTCAACCAAACTCGATCAAAATGACCATTTTGCCCCTGATAACCCGAACACGGCCCAAAACAACACCGGTCCCAGGATATTGAACCGCGAGTCTTGTCATGCACCCCTATTTCACCTAAGAAGGACCTTATGACACTTAACACTGCCGACTCGATAAAAGTTCCTTAGAGCGTCCCGTAGACGCTCTACCAAAATTGTATTTTCTCCGGATTCCTTGGTCATAACGCACCATCAAATGACATGAGAAATGGGTAAACTAAGGAATTTTCAAAAACTCGTTCATAGGTCTTTCCATCGATACGGCTCAATCGGATAGATCGCTTCCTAAAACTCCTTATCGCATGACTTGAAAACTACTACTTTTAGCAAATCCTAGGGCGTCTCACAGACGCTCCACCAAGGTTGACTTTTTCTCCAATTCCCTAATTAACACGCACAGTCAAACGACTTGAGAAATGCATAAATTAGGAAATTCCTGAAAGTATTTCTAGAGTACTTTCCAACAGTATGGTCCAATCGAAGAGATCGCTTCTCGAAGGCCCCGATCACGCGGCATAAAAATAGCTACTTTTGAAATCCTACGGAGCGTATCACAGACGTTTCGCCAAAATGCAATTTCATGCACATTTTTCGAGACGATATCTCACACTTTCGAACACCATTCAAACTTTTCAAAAACACGAAAGTTCACGAGAAACCCTAGGAGAACACCGTGGATGCAACCGATTCCTTCGAAACCTTTTCGGTTGGCTCAATTATTAAGGCGAAGTTTAAACGAACACTCTCGGTGGCGGAACGTATGCTACATGCGCCCAGATTTTGATTAAATCGACCAAAGTTCAATCAACCGTCAAGATTTAGCCAGTACAATGGGTGCCACGTGGCATTCTGGCAATGGAACAGTACTGGCGCATGTGCTACATGCGCTAGGGCAAATTTTGGCCTAGCGTATGTAGCACATGCGCCAGGCTTCTCCCAGATTGCCTATAAATATAGGCCTCCCCCTTTGCATATTCGAGGATCGAAATTGATAGTGAAGCTCTGCAAAAACTACTCCAGAACCTTGAATTCCTATATACATCTCATACCTCAAACACTTAGGCTAGATTCCACCTTCCCCTAACTCATACACTTCACCTACATAGCCTTCTACACCATAAGACACCTCCTTCCAGCCCCTCAAGCAAACTTAAAGCCCTCCAAGCTCAAGTCAAGACATCCATAGAAGATTACAAGTGTATTGAAGGCAAAATGTGGTATTTCTTTTATGTTTTTGTCTTCCCCCACTCCTCTCTTCTCCCTCTTAGCTTATTTAGGCTATTCTCTATTTTAACGCCCATCTTCTACCCCCTTTCCTTGTATGCTTGAAGCAAGAGGGCCCTTAGTTCATGCCTAGAAGAAAGCTAGTAGAGACCACCGTGTAGGGGGATCTCTCATTAGCCTACTTTAAGATGGTATGGCCTTGAAGCCCCTTGATTATGTGGTGTAGCCTAAAGCCTTGTATGAATTCATGACCCCCTTGCATATTGCTATCTTGTTCATGTCTTGTGTGCTTGGCTTTATTTTCATGTTTAAAACCATATTTTTCAAAACTAACATTTTTCTTATTTACATATCATTTTCAAGCTCCATATCCCCTTCAAAACAGTTCTAAAAGTTGGTCCCTTGAAGCTTAGGATGAGACCCTAAGTAATCATGCCTTAGAAAATTCCCTCACTAACTCCTAACTCACATTTTTGCACTCTTGCATTCCAACTTGCATAAAAATGCTTTTCAAACTCTCTAATTCCCAAGGTTTCTATTCTCTTAAGTTTAGTGGTTGGAATGGTCACATGGAACCCTCTCTTGAGTGGTCTCCCTTTTATATTGGTCATAGGAGCCCTAAATTGTTAGAATGTTTCCTTTCTCTTTTTACTCTTGCACAAAAATGATTTTCAAACTCTTTGATTTCTAAGGTTTCTATTCTCTCAAGTTTAGTGGTTGGAATAGCCCCATGGAACCTTCTCTTGAGTGGTCTCCCTCTTGTGTTTGTCATAGGAACCCTAACTTGTTAAAATAGTTTCTTTTGAAAAATGGTTTCCAAAATCTTCTTCTCAAAAATGGTTTTCAAAAGTTTATTCTCTCCATCTTTGCATTAAAAATGGTTTTTCAAAAAGTTGTCATCATTGTATTGATTTTTAGAATCCCTACTCTTTTTCATGATAAATGTTATAATAGTCCTAAGAAAACCTTTTTCGGAACGGTTTTCAAGCACCAATCATATAAACTATATCTTTGGCTAAAGTTAAATTTTCATGGAAATGATCTTCTAAAGGGTTGTCTACCAAAGTCTTTTGCATAACATGATTTATTTTTCAAAACTCCTTTCAAAAATGTATAAAACCACCTTTCAAAATCATCTTCTAACCCAACCCTAGGTTAGCCTAACCCAAGTTAATTAACTCTAGGCCCCCTTGACCCTAGGTTAACCTAACTCTAGTTAGTTAATACTAGACCACTTTAACCCTAGGTTAACTTAACCCTAGTTGTCCAACCTTAGGTTAACTTGACCCTAGTTGTCCAACCCTAGGCTAACTTGACCCTAGTTGTCCAACCCTAGGTTAACCAAATCCTAGTTAGTTAACCCTAGGTCACCTTAACCCTAGGTTAACCTAACCTAAGTAAGTGAACCATAGGTCATCCCTAACCTTAGGCCAACCCAACCTACGTTAGTATACTTCAAGGTTTCAACTCATGTGCCCCCTTTTTAAAGGTTCTTCCTATTTAAAACTACTCTCATAACCCATTCTTCGAAAACCTCCTACCCTTTTGAGATTTCAAAAATCAACACCATGACCTTTTCAAATACTCCAACACTCCATCTTCAAAGTATTTCCAAAAATGTTTTCAAGAACTCACAACCTTAAGGTGTCCCTACCCCTTTCATGGTTAGGGATTCTGAGGGAAAGTGATACATCAAGTACAACCATCAAAGTTGTCCATACTAGGGTTCCAAAGCCCTCTGTGTTTTCAAAAACCGCTTTTCGAAGACAAGTTTAGTAAAACACTTCAAAACCCTACCACCAAGGCTTTCAAAACAAGACTTCAAAGCATTTTCAAAGCTCTCTTGAGTTATTTCAAAACACTTCCAAAACTCTCTCGAGTCGTTCTAAAAACATTTCAAAACACGTCAAAACCTTATTTCAAGAGCGTTTTCAAAAACCATCAAGTTCTATTTGAAAACACTCCAACATCCAATTCCAAATCAAAACTCTAAAGTTCTCTTTTTCCAAATACTACAAAGTGTCTTCAAACTTTCCAAAAGCCCTAACGCACCTATTTTCCATCGGGCCCTTGCCCGAACTACGAATGACCTGATTCTCGCCAAATGAGATACGTAGGTAACCTAAAATGATGCGGTCATAACTTATATTTCAACTCAAATTGCCCTTTCAAAAATTTCTATCAATTCAAAGTTTCTATCTCAAACCCCTTCAAAACTCCCGTGTTTTCAAACTTCTTCCAAAACTTGCATCATACAGCATTCATGAGAAAAGTGGTGACTAAACCCCGTTTTCAAAACTCTAAAGTGGATATTAAGTGGACAATGGTAACCAGTTATTGTAGTGAGTAAACAAAGGGTGATTAGACATGTAGGTACCGAAAGGGCGGGGTAGGGTGATGATCTTAGGATATCTTCCCTACACGTAACTAAACCCCGGACCATAGATTTCTGTTTTCAAATGACCAAAATGGAGTTATTTTCAAAAAAGACTTAAAACTTTCTTAAGGTTGCCAAACAACCTGTTTTTCCAAAAACCCTCTCTCGAGGGAGTTTTTCAAAAACCTTAAGTTTAACCTTCAGATTAACATTTAGTTTTAGGTGACCTAACTCACCTTAATCAAGTTAGGTGGTGACTCCCATTTTTCTAAAAAGCCCTTAGTCAAACTGATTTCAAGATTAAACCTAGTCGCACTTATCCTTCTAGAAAGATAAGTTCTCATGACAGAGTTCCAAGCTTTTTCCCGAGCCGAAAGGACTTAGTCCCAAAAATCGGGGCGCAACAGACCTTGATGGCCACTTTGAATATTTCACTTTTCAAAATCCTAACCATGAAAATGTTAGAATCAGCCTAGAATTGTGAGTTTGAAAATAATGACAATTTTAACCAATGCATGAACATGAGAAGTATAATATAATAGGGTCGTGAATAAACAAGGTTAGGGCTTTCACCACATCGCAAGGGGCCCAAGGGCCATACCATGATTGGTTGACCTCCCTAGAGCTTCCCCTAGGTATGGACCAAAGGTCCTCCTATTTCAAGCATGCAAGAAGAGGGGGCTGGAGAGAGGGGTTAAAATAGATAATAATCCAAGTGGACTAGGAAAGAGAAGAGAGAGGGGGAAAGAGCATAACTATAAAAGGAAACCCTACCTTGCATTTACTTCTTCTTCAACCTTCAATGATGACTTTGCGTTGGACTTGAGAGGCCTTCAAGAGCTTTTGAAGGGGCTGGAAGTGGGCTATAATGGAGCTTGGAAGCTAGGGTTAGAAGTGTATAGGCTAGGGTTGGAGTATATGAGGCAAGGGGGGCTCACACCTTTGAGAGAATTAGGGTTTTGGGAGATTCCCAGAGGCTGTTTTGAGAGAAGCAGACCTTCTGCTGTAATTTTTTCGACTATGAATATACTAGGGGGAAGTCTGTATTTATAGGCAAAAACTTGATGAGGTGGCACCTAGCCAAATTTTGGCTAGGCACCACTCTTAGTGGCACCACCTCAATATGGAAGTGATCTGCATAATTTGATCCAACCATGGGCCGTAAGGCAAAGATTTGGGAACTATTCCTGGTGGCTCCCAGCCATTTTTTGGCCTGGCTCCACTAAGAGTGGCTCTGATTCAATTTGGAAAGCTATCGGGCTATGAGGCCTCGCCAGCAATGAGATAGGGGCATCGGGAGTGTCCCAGGGGTTGTTGATTTGATACCCAGAGCCAGAATGGTTGAAGAGGATGACTTACCTACCAAGGGCAAAATGGTTATTTTGAACTGGAAAACGCTAAGATTGATCTAGAGTCAACCGAGATGGTATTCAAACGTTGGAAACTATTAAGAGTGTTCTGGAGGATTACCGATTTTGAAAAAGGGTGACCGGCCCACTAGGGGAAAATGGTTATTTTGGACTGGGAGACCTCGAAACGGGCCCGAAATTGATTAGAGGGGGATTTGAAGGTCAAGGACACTTGGGGGAATGTTCATAGGGGTTACCGATTTGATACTCAAAGTCGGTGTGGCCGATGAGGGCGCTCAGAACTAGAGGTAAAACGGTCATTTTGACCAGAAGACCTTGGAACGAGTCCATAGTTGGTTTGAATGACACTTAAGGGTAGGGGACACTATTGGGAGTGTTCAGAAGGATTATCGGTTTGATACCTAAAGTCGGTGTGGTTGAAAATGATGACCGGCCTACTAAAAGCAAAATGGTTATTTTGACGGGATTGATCAAAATGGTCCCAGAATGGATCAAGACGATATTTGGAGATTAGGGATACTCGTGGGAGTGCCCCAGGCGTTTACCGGTTTGATACTCAAAGCCGACGTGGTTGACAGGGGTGAACGGGCGTCCGAGGGTAAAACAGACATTCGGACCAGATATCATCAGAATGGGCCCAGAATTGGTTGGAATGGGATGGTTAGGGACACTTGAGGGAATGTCCCTGGGGGTTACCATTTTGATACCTAGAGCTAGTGTGGTTGATGAGGGCGATCGGACGCCCAGGGGTAAAATGGTCTTTTCTGGCGAGGATCACGTGAATTGGTTTGAATGGCATTCTGAGTGTGCTGGGCTATCCATGGATAGTCTTGGAAGGGGTGGACATATTGCTCTATGGACTAAGGTACTGGATTAAAGAGCATGCTTAATAAAATTTGACTTGATTTGACTAGATTGGATTGGAATTGAATGGACTTATCGTCTTAAGGAAGACGTGCCAGATTGAATTGGATTGGATGATGCCCTAGCGGTATTTTGGTCTTTTGGCTTTGCTTGGGCCCAATGGGCCCGAGAAGCGGTTAATTGATTGGACTGGGATCCGAAAGCCAGTTTGGGCTTGAATGTTGCCATAGTGTTTAATAATGAGTTCGGTTAGGCAGGAGATCGCCGAGCAGGCAAAAATGAGGTGCTTATAGATGCCCCTCTTTTTTTGTCGTTGCTTGTTGAAGATAGAAAATGAAAAAAGAAGGATCTCATGTTGACCGTGAGGTAATTGGAGTGACCGAAATGGTTTGATTTTGGAGAATTAGTTATCCTGAACTGACATTCCGTCTGACAGAATGACATTCCTCTGGGGAGGTTAAGGTCTGGTGTTTGAAAATTGATCCTTCCTAAACTGACGTTCCATCTGGTTGAATAACATTCCTTTGGGGAGGTTCAAGATTAATGTCTAGAAATTGATTCTTCATGAACTGACGTTACGTCTGGCAGAATGACACTCCTCTAGAGAGGTTCAAGGTTGATGTTTGAAAATTGATTCTTCCTGAATGTAAGCACTCTATTTTTTCCAGCTTGGCAATCTCCGGTCCGACAAGACTCACATTTAAGTCCAAACTAGTTTTTCATACTCAATCCAGTCAATCGATCGCTTTGCGGGCCCGCCAGGCCCAATAAAGGCAAAATAACCAAAATGCCCTTGGGGCATTTTTCGGTCCAATTCCAAAATGACCAAAATGCCTTATTTCAACCTCAATTTCAATTCCAATTCCAATTCCAGTCTAGACCAATCAAACTCAATCTAGTGTAATTTTTGAGAAAGTTAATCCCTAAGTTGGTAAGTCCATCTAGTCTAGCATGTTTATCGAGAAAACTGCTCAAAACGATAAGCCCCTTCAAACTTGTCAACTAGGACGGAACCCAAGTCCCTGAGTGGTAAAACGATTCATTTCTAGCACTGCTAGCTCGCCAATGTAAAATGTTCGTTATCTGGCACGTCTTTTGAGAAAGTTATTCCCTCAGACGATAAGACCATCTAGCAGCTTCCTGAGATCAGGCAGTCTACAGAATGAACGCACATCGTTAGAGTGACGAAAACATTCACAAACATCATAACCATCAAAGTGGCGAAAACACTCGCAAACAGGTTGACATTGAGAATTGCTAACAAAATCCCTATTTCACGGGACCGAACATGCCTTTTGGGCGTGACGTGTTTATCGAAAGAGGGACTACCTTCAAAAACCGACTTATCACACACAATCAGAGTGACGAAAACACTCAAAACCCAGATTAACATCAATGCTTGCTAGCCCACTTTAGTGAAAAATGACCAAACTGCCCCTTAGCCCTTTCCGACATGCTTTTCGAGAAAGTACCTAAGTTCTTAGAGCGGTAACTCCACCCTTCTAAGATTGTCCTAAAAATAACCTGGCTTGTTCAAATGCCTCCAGTTAGTTCCGGATCAATTCCGAGACCATCCGGTCAAAATGACCATTTTGCCCCTAGGCATTTGATTGCCTCCGGGAACCACAC
The DNA here is from genome assembly GCA_033060915.1 of Euryodendron excelsum. Classification (NCBI taxonomy): domain Eukaryota; kingdom Viridiplantae; phylum Streptophyta; class Magnoliopsida; order Ericales; family Pentaphylacaceae; genus Euryodendron; species Euryodendron excelsum. Next base: position 11,069,805 of record CM065392.1, on the reverse strand, counting down.
CAACTCTGGGTATCAAACCAGTTATCTTCTAATGATGCTTCTAATAGTATTCTCAACCTTCCAACACCTTTCTGGATCACTCTAATTCCATTTTGACATTTTTCCAGTTCAAATGAGCGTTTTACCCCTAGTAGGGCTAGTTAACCTTTTCAAACATTCCGGCATTATTTCTTAACCCTGTTACATCTGGGACACTCTTTCAAGGGTTCCTGTTGATCCTCGGCTTTCAGATCATTCTCGGATCTTCCGGACTCACTTCTAGTAGAGCCAAGCTAAAAATTGCATGGTAGTGACTAGGACATGCGCCCAAATCTTTTACCTTGCGTCCCAAAGGGTCGAAAGATATGTGTCTTGCTGCCTTAAAACTTTTCTAAGTGGCTGACGCTACTATTAGTGGTGCCAAGCCAATAAATGGCCTAGCGCCAGTCCTAGTGGCGCTAGTGGAAAGTTTGCCCTGGAACCACTGTAACAAGTGCCAAGTGTAAGCATTCCATTTTTGCCCGCTCGGCAATCTCCGGTCCCCCTGGATTCACATTCAAACTAACACAAACACATTCAAGTGAAAACCAGTTTTTTAGACTCAATCCAGTTAATCAATCGTTTCGTGAACCCATCGGGCCCAATAGAGGCAAAATAACTAAAATGCTCTTGCGGCATTCTCGGTCCAATTCCAATTGGCACGTCTTCCTAAAGATGGTAAGTCCCTATTTCAGCCTCAATTCCAATTTCAATTCCAATCCAGACTAATCAAATCCAATTTGGCATATCTTTCGAGAGAGTTAATTCTTCAGACAATAAGTTAATCCAATTCAACATGTTCTTCAAGAAAACTCTTCAGAACGGTAAGTCCCTTCAAACCAGTTCACTGAGACGAAACCCAAGTCCCCGAGACGGTAGAACGGTTCACTTCTGGAACCTGCTAGCCTACCAATATAGAATGTTCATTATTCGGCACGTCTTTTGCAAAAGTTGATTCCTCATACGATAAGTCCATCTAGCAGCTTTCTGAAATTAGGTAGTATTCGGAATGAACGCACACCGTCAGAGTGGCGAAAACACTTGCAAACATCACAACTGTTAGAACCGCAGAAACACTCGCAAACAGGTCGACATTGAGAATTGACAACAAAACCCCTATATCATAAGACCAAACACGCCTCTTAGCAGTGACACGTTACCAAAAGACGAGATACCTTTGGAAACTAACTCGTCACACACCGTTAGAGTGGCAAAAATGCTCAAAACTCGGGTCAACACTAATGCCTGCAAGCCAATTCGGTGAAAAATGACCAAACAGCCCCTTGGGTCTTTTTCAACACGTTTCTCAAGGAAGTATCTAAGTCTTCAGAGTGGTAAGTTCATCCTTCCAAGATTGTCCCAAAGACAATCTGGCATGTTCAAGTGCCTTCTAGTCGGTTCTGGACCAATTCTGAGACCATTCGGTCAAAAAGACCATTTTGCCCCTAGGCATACATCTGATCGCCTTCAAGAACCACACCGACTTTGGGTATCAAACCAATTACCTCTCGAAGATGCTTCTAATCATATTCCTAACCTTCTAACACTTTTCTGGATCATTCTGAGTCTATTCCAGAAAACCCAGTGCAAAATGATAATTTTACCCCTATTGGGTCGGTTGCCTTTTCCAACCATACCGGCTCTGGGTATCAAACTGACAACTATCCAAAATAGTTCAAATAGTATTTCCAACCTTCAAACCTTCTTACGAGTCACTCCAAGTCCATTCCGGTGTTTCCTGGGTTGAATTAACCATTTTGCCCTTGGCTGGCTGGTCGACCTTTTCAAACACTCCATCATTACTTCTTAAGCTAGCTACCTTTAAGACATTCTCTCGAGATTTCCCATCCATTCCCGGCTGAGTTTGGTTACTCAAAACCTTCCGGATCATTCCTGAACTTTCTAGAGTCACTTCTAGTGGAGCCAAGCCAACAATTGCATGATAGTCATTAGTATAGGCACCCAAATCTTTGTCTTGCGTCCCAAGGGTCGAAAGATACATTTCTTACCACCTTAAAAACTTTCCTAATTGGCTTGCACCACTAATAGTGCAATAAATGGCCTAGCACCACTAGGAGTGGCGCCAATAGAAATTTTACCCTAGCGCCACTACAACAAGTGCCAGGTTATTTAGTTGCTTATAAATACAGACCTTCTCCCTGCGTGAAAAGGGTCCGCAAACTTAGTTCAAAAACTCTATTTCTCGAAATACGGAGCTCGAATTCTCTCCAAATCCGAGCCCTATCTTGCCTCTTCAAGCCCTAGCCTCCATACACTTAAACCACTCAAACATAAGCCTCCAAAGCCTCCATCAAACACTCAAAGTGCTACAACTCCAAGGTTCTCAAAGTCCAAGTAAAACAATGCAAATAAAACAAGCCAAGCAAGAATAAGACAAGGTAGGCTTTTGATTTATGTTTATATAATTCCCCCCTCTCTCTTCTTCCTCTAAACCCACTTAGATTTTTTTCTATTTTAATCCCCCATCTTCTACCTCCCTTTTTTGCATGCTTGAAACAAGGGGTTTCCCAGTTCATGCCTAAGAAGAATTGTTGAAGGTCACCATGTCGGGAGCTTTCTTCAAATTCAACCCTTGATGGTGTAGGTTCGGCCCCCTTAATTATATGGTGAAGCCTAACTTTGTATGTTCATGATCCTTTTTGCATTGTGCATATCATATTCATACATTCAAATTCGTTTTCAAAGTTATTTTCATACTTGCATCAAAACTCTCTTTCAAAACTTGCATTCAAAATCTTCTTTTTCAAACTTATTTTCAAAATCACAATTCTAAAGTGATTCTAATCATTCCATGGTTAGAGTTGTTTTAGGAAAGTGTGATATTCAATGTGATCATTATGGTCCATATTTCAAGTCCTTGTTTTCAAAATCACATTCCTCAAATGGTTCTAATCTTTTAATGGGTAGAATCGTTTTAAGAAAGTAAGACATTCAAAAGATTTTCAAAAGTCCATATTCAAGCCCCTTTCCAAATTGCTTTTCAAACTTTTTTTCAAAAATCTACTTTCTAAAAATTCTCTTCAAGTTCCTTTCCAAAAACTCTCTTCAAACTTCTTTTCTAAAAATTCTCTTCAAAAGATCTCCTTTCTAAAAACTATTTTTCTTGGAGTCCAAGTCAAGCCCTAGATTCCATGGTTAGGAAACCCTAGTTCTCTTTCCTAAAAATATGACTTCTTATTTTGCCTCAAATCATAGATTTTTAAAACCTCTATTTTCTACATCAAATCATAGGTTTTCAAAACTCAACCTTTCCAATTCCATGTCAAATTCAATCTTCTAATTTAGGAAATTAGATCAAATCCTCCAATTTTAAAAACCAAATCAAATCATCTATTTTTGGAAATAAAATCTAATCTTCTATTTTAGGAAATAGGATTCAAATCTTTCTTAATTCAAATCTTTTCTAATTCCAATCTTCCTTAATTTCAAACATTTTCAAATCTTGACTTTCTAAATCTCAAATTTTTAAATCTTTCTAAATTCTAAATATTTCCAAAGTTCAAATCTTTCTAAATTCAAAACTTTTCAAATTCAAGTCTTTACTAAAATGAAACTTTCTTAAATTTAAAATTTTCCTAATTAGAAAACTTTCCTAATTTGAAAACTTTCCTAAAATAGAACTTTCCTATTTTGAAATTTTCCTAATTCAAAGCTTTTCAAAATTCAATCTTTCCTAAACCTTAACTTTCTAAACTCTTTCAAATCAAATAATCAAAGTCAAGTCTTTCCAACTATTCCAAGTCAAGTATTTCTAAATCAAATCAAATCTTTTCCAAATCTTTCTTAAGTTCAACTTTCCTAATTCTAAATTTTCTAAAATCGAAACTCTCCTTAATCAAACTTTTCAAATCTAAATCAAACCTTCATATTTCAAGTATGTGCTTCAACCTTAGGTTACCTCAACCCTAGGATACCTAAACCCTAGTTCAACCCTCATCCTAAGTTAGGAAGTTTCAACTCTTTCCTAAAACACCTTTCTAAACCAAGATGGTTTTCCAACTTCAATCTAAGTCAAAATGTTTTCAAAACTCAACTCTTTCTCTTCCAAATCAAGTCCAAGTTCTTTTTCAAAGCTCAAACTCTTTTTCAAGTTCAATTTGAAATCTTCTATTCTAAGTTCAAATCAAATCCTTTTCAAATCAAACCTTTTCAAGTTAAACTTTTCAAAAACCTCAAAGTGTCTATTTTCAATCGAACCTTGATTTTGAACTACGACTGATCTGATTCCTAATAAAGGAATACGTAGGCAACCATCATGGATACGGTCACAACCTTTTTCAAATTTCATAACCTATTTCAAACTTTAAATCTTCTTTTCAAATATATTTTCAAAGTCAAATCTTTTCTTTCAAATATATTTTGAAAACCAAATTCTTTTCTTGCACTTACATATTATGCATCATGTAGTTCTTTTCAAAGTGGATATAATTGGACTTTTATTAATCAAAGATTCTAAATGAGTGAACCTAGGGTGAATAGACATGTAAGTACCAAAAGGGCGAGGTAAGGTGATGATTTTAGGATATCTTCTCTACACGTAACCAACCTTCGAACCTAAATCACTGTTTTCAAAGACCAAAATACAGTTATTTTCAAAAAATGGCTTAAATATTTTCAATTGCTAAACAACTTATTTTCTTAAAAACCCTCCCATGAGGAAATTTTTCAAAACTTTTTCAAAAACCCTAAGTTTAATCTTTGGATTGTACTTAGTTTTAGGTGACCTAACTCACCTTAACAAAGTTAGGTGGCAACTTCAAAACCTTTTCTAAAAGTCTTTAATCAAATCAATTTCAAATTCAAACCTAGTCGCACTCGTCCTTCTAGGAGAATGAGTTCTAACGAGAGAGTGCCGTGTTTTTTCCACTTGTGCGTATTTTCCTCCAGTGCAAAAAATTGGAGCACGACGGTTGGTGACTCCACTGGGGACACTTAAAGGGTTAAGTCAATATCATGTCTTTTCACCCACCACTCATCTAGAGTTTTCGATTAATTTGTCCAATTATATCCACTTCAAATTTTCAAAATCAAACTTTTCGAAGCTACTTTCAAAAACATATTATTGTTTGCATTCAATTCATATCTAATCATTCTATCTTACATTAAGTTTTTCATTCAAGTACTAACTTTTTACATCTTTATTTTTATAGGTGGACCTTTGTTCACACTTTTATTTTATGTCATGTTAACTGCCATATATGTCATTAATGTATGAATGGAATGGACAAGATGAATGGGAGTTGTTGGGCTCTTTTCTCCGTTTTTCAAAATTTCACACACACACACACTGCATTGTGCACTTGTATTTGCATACTTGCATTCTCTACCTGAATATGTCCCTTCTAGTTAGAAGGGGGAACGGTATATTAGTTGTGGGCAAGATGTTGTGTCAGTTTCTTAGCCTACGGCCTCTTGATGGTTCCCCCGCTAGGATCACCAACCGATAATGGCGCCACCTCGGGGAGTGGGCCTAGGTTTGAAGATCTAAGAACCGAGCTTTCTTAAAAAGTATTAGTGAACCCTCAACGTCATGCTCATGTAGAAACCATGCATAGCCGAGCATTTGCCGGATTTAAGACATGCACATTAATTTCAAAAATCATGGAGGAAATGGCGACTACTTTACTTTCCTTTATCCTTGTCTAAATTCCTGCTGTTATAATGGTTGTATAAATATTCATGCATATTTACTTTACAATTACATTCTCTCTCTCTCAACTGTATGCATACATGGTCATACATTTAATATGTTATGTCAAGACAAGAGTTCTAAAGTAACTCAAGTCACTGCATTTTCATGCAAATGATCACTCTAAAGAAAGTGACACCAAGTTCACTCTCCCTTGCATTAAGCCTACTAAAACTCTAAAGGTTTCCGCGTAGCCCTAAGGACTTATGGTATGCATTTTAAATCATTCCATAAAGAGGGCCTCAATCCTTCTATGCTTACGGAGATAAGGTTGCCAAGAAGACAAGGAGCCATCAAACAAGGTCTATCAATGACCTCAACATCAAACTCAAAGAAGGCGAATCTGAAGACTCAAGAGTAATTTAGGATCTTAAATATAAACGTAGATAGGTGGAAGTCCCAAGGGAATTGTTCCTTCTCCCCCTATTAAAATGTATTTCAATTCTGTTGTATTTAAACCCCAAGTTTTAATGTACCTTTTTATTTTTTGCGAATGAATGAATGAATATGTATTCCCATTCAACGGTAATGTATTCGCATAAAGGGGGAAACCCCCTATCTCTAAAAAGTGAGCCAAATCTATCATGTTTAGTTGCCCTCTTAAGAAAGGACACCCCTAAGATATGCATTGCATAAAACTTTCCAAATATCAAAAACTAACTTGTGGCTTGTGTCTTTGTTTTTCTTTTCTTTCTTTTTCTTTCGCAGAAACTATACTGCAGAAAGCCATCATTGCTCCTGAGGAAGATCGGCATCCACTTAGAGCTACATTAATGGCTGTCAACTCTAGCGAGTCATCCTCTATCTCTCAAGAAGAAGTCAATGAAATGAGAACCAAGGTCAATGAGATGTTCAAGCTTGTCCAATACATGGCCATGAGAGATGTTGCGTTTGCCCTATCATCATCCACAATTCTTCCCAAAGATTCCAAACCTGCTAACCCAAGAGTTGTGCTATAATCCGACGCTACGGGGAAAAACAAGGAGAATCCCAAAGGGGCCAATACTGAAGAAGAGAAAACCATATTACTCTCGCTTGCTGTGAAAAGAACCTTCATCGACCCTTTTAGTCTGAAAATTCAAGGGCTGGAGGACTCGCTGCGAAGCCTCCATGGCCACGACACCTTTGGGCTTGCAGCTTATGACGAGCTGTGTTTCTTCCCAGGCCATTTGAGACCTGCCAAGTTTAAAATGCCTGACTTTCAGAAGTATGATGGCACTGGTAACCCTATTGCCCACCTTCGCTTGTATGTTGGGGTATTGAGTGGTCATGGAAATGATTTGAAACTCCTCATGCAGTTATTCGAATATAGTCTCACTAGGTTTGCCTTGCAATGGTTTGCCCGACTCGACTCAAGGAAGATCGCAACCTGGATTGAGTTGGTCAATGCATTCAAAGCCTAATATCACTACAATATAGACCTCACCTCTGACGGGTGGTCCTTGATGACCATGAGTAAAGGAGATAAAGAGAGCTGCAAAAGTTAAGCCCTTAGGTGGAGGGAAGCAGCTACATAAGTCAATCCCCTACTAAAAGAAAAAGAGTTTGTGCAGTTGTTTGTACACACTTTCCAAGGCATATACTATGAGAAACTCTGCACTAGTGTAGGGAAAAGCTTCTCTAAGCTCATCATGCAAGGGGAAATAATAGAAAATGGTCTCAAGATGGGGAGGATTACTAACCCCTATGCAAAAATCGGATAAAGTTCTGCCAACATAGCCAAGAAGATGGCTACTGCAAAGGGAGTGATTAAGAAGGAAAGTGAGGTATCTGCTATCTTGCTCATTCAACCACCCCAATACCGTCCACCGCTTCAGTCTCACCCTATCCCACCCATACGCACTCTAACCATGCCTACATAAGCACCTAACTTTGGCCCTACTAGGGGATGATCTAACTTCAATAGATCGGCTTGACACATCCGTAACTTCGATACCTTAGCCTGCACCCAAACCGAATCTTACCATAACCCTGCTAAAGAATAACATCCTAAAGCCCATACCAGCCCGTCCATTACCAACCCCTCTACCACCAACCTTCAATGGCGCCCTCACTTGCAAGTATCATTCAGGTGGTCAAGGGCATGACATCGAAAGCTGCTTCTCCCTCAAACATAAAATCCAAGACTTGATAGACAATAAGACCATTGATCTATAACCGGTGAACCCTACTCCTCCCCCTAATATGACCAAAAATCCTCTGTTGAACCATATAGTTAATGTGATATTAGAGGAAATAGAAGAGGAAGATGCATTGGATGAGATCATGGTTAAAGACTATGAAGGGGACTAGGAGACGGATGAAAAGAGTGATTGGGAGGAGGATTTTCCACTATGCCTGATCTATCTCTACAATCCCAATGAAGTGTATGACCCGCCCGACTGGCCGATTAAGGAACCCATATTTTTGGAGGAGAATTCTACAGAAGATATGGCTGCTGACAGTTGGGGTGATGAGTTTCTACACCCTAAGTATGCCGCGGCTGAGCGCCACTTATGGGAGAACCCCTGGCTCGTGACTGAGTTTAACTATAAAGACATGGGTTGGGAATTATAAGGGTTAAAGGCACCAGCAGAACCGTTCGACCTGGAGGGAGGCGAGCTAGCCACCCTATTATGGAAGAACTTGAAAAAGCCGCAAAGGATAACAAAGAGGTCAATGAAGCTGACAACTGTACCCTCACTGTCAACACACTCGGAGCCCTAGAAAAAGTCTTTGCCTGCCTTGCCTTGGCTAGAGCACAATCTAGTTGAAGCATAAAAAATGTGGGCATCGTCCTAAAACCATACTAATAGAGATTCCCGATAGAAAGTGTTGTTAGCACCCCATTTTGGCCACTTGGTGATCTCCAGCCAACCGGAGCACTTACCAACCAACACAAGCATACTCAAGCCTAAATCGGTTTTTCAAATCCAATCCAATCTGTCAACCACTTCGTGGGCCTACTAGGCCCAATAGAGGCAAAATGACTAGAATGCCCCTTGTACATTAATCAATCCAATCTAGACTGGCACGTCTTCTAGAAGATGATAAGTCCATTCAAATTCAAAGTCAAATCCAATTATCTCATCATTTGAGAAAGTTGATCCCTCATTGACGGTAAGACCATTAAATCCAGTACGACACGATCACCGAGAAAGTTTATTCTTCGGATTGGTAAAGTCCCTTTCATACTCATATTTGGAAAGTACCTAAGTCCCCGAGATGAAAGAACAGTTCACTTCTAACGCCTACTAGCCCGCCAATGTAGAATGTCTGCTAATCTGACACGTTCTTTGAGAAAGCACAAACTCCTCAAGAACGGAAGACCATCCAAGTTCGGCACGTTCTTTAAGAAAGCACAAACCCCTCAAGAACGAAAGACCGTCCTAGTCTGGCACAACCTTCAAGAAAATTTATCCCTCAAGGTGGTAAGACCCTTTCAAACTTGTCCACTGAAAAAGCACAAATTCCTTAGATAGAAGTCCAGACCAAATCTTGTGAAAAATGACCATTTTACCCCTAACGAGGCCGGCACGTTCTTCGAGAAAATACCAAATCCTTAGAACAGTAAGACCATCTTTCTCGGCCATCCCTAGATGGTCCAACATGTCCAGTGCCATCCAATTAACCCTGGTCCTTTTCCGGAGGTTCCCCGGTCAAAATGATCATTTTGCCTCTAAGCATCCAAACGCCCTAAGAAACTATACCGACTCTGGTTAACAAACAAGTAAACCCCCCCCCCCCCCAGTCAACTCTAGTCACCCTAATCAACTCTAGTTAACCCCAATCAACCCTGGTTAACTCCAGTCAACTCTGGTCAACCCAGTCAATTCTTGTCAACCTTAGTCAACTCTGGCTAGCCCCAGTCAACCCTAGTCAACTCCAGTCAACTTTGGTCAACCCAGTCAACCCCAGCCAATCTTAGTCAACCCTGGAGCTCCTGGGATGAGGTGATCGCCATTCAGTCACTCTCTTCAACCACACTAGCTTTAGGAATCAAACTGGCAACCTCTAGGGCACTTTTTAAAGTATTTCCTTTTATTTTTGGTTGAGCCCTGCCATTCGACACTTTCCTTTTCGAACCAGAACCTCCTTGCTCCACTTCAAGTGAAGCATAACCAATTTTTGGCCCTGAGCCACTTCTAAAGGCGCACGCCAACCCCCCAGGCTATCAAAAACGGTCACAAATCGACCAGTATCAAATAAGCCCCATATCCAGCCTTTGTTCTAGCCCTCAAAAATAAGCCTGCGCAACTCTTAGTGGCGCAAGGCCAAACCTAAGGCGAGCGCCACTATGAGTGGTACATAGTCCCTCTGATTTTGCACTATAAATACAGACCTCCCCCCTCACTGTTTTGGGTCGAAAAATCTCTCTAGAAACTCTCGCTCTGCCAAGATAACTCCCGGAGCCCTCTCTTTTTCTCTTTTGAAGTCCTGTCAGCCAAGCCCTAGTCCGAAGCTCTGAAGCCCTAGCTTCCAAGCTCTATTAAAAGCCTCCCCCACTGCCCGAAAGCTCTTAAGGTTTTCTTAAGTTGAAGGCCCTAGCCTCCATTAGAGAAAGAAGAAAGAGGACAAGGTAAATCCTCCATTTACCTTTCATATTCCCCCACTCTCTCTTCTCCCTCCAAACCCACTTGGGTTCTTCTCATTTTTAATCCCTATCTCTAAACCCCCCTTTCTTGCATGCTTGGAACAACAAGATGTTAAGTCCATGTTGAGAGTGAGTAGGAGGAGACTACCAATCGGGACTCTCTTCTTGACTCTCACTTGCTTCACGGCATGGCCTTAGGGCCCTCTTACAATATGGTGATACCTAGCCTTGTATGATTCATGTCGTTATTATCGTTGTCATATATTTGCATTTTTGTCATCTCTTTATCCCTAAAAACCATCTTCAAGGTTGTTTCTCAAAAACCACAATTCTAGGTTGATCCTAACCCTTTTGATGGTTAGAGTTTTTTTGCAAAAGTGTGACATTTGAAATGGCTTCTAAAGTGATTCTTGCCTTCTAATGACTAAAATGGCTTTAGTCAAGATGTAATATTCATTTGGATGTCTAAAATTCAAGTTAGGGTTTCGGGCCCTAAAACATGTTTTCAAAAGATCTGGTTTTCAAACCATTTACAAAACTCGCATTTGTTAAACCTAAGAAGTTCAATCCTAGGAAAGTCTTGTTTTTGCCAGCTTAGAAACCTTCCATTTTTAAACCAAAATCATACCTTTTTCAAAGCTCCCAAAATCCTCAATTTTCAAATCAATCAAACCTTTTCTTTTCAAACTTTCCTTTTTAAAATTGATCGAATCAAACCTTCCATTTCAAATCCCTCAAATCACTCCCTTTTCAAACCTTCAAAATTTAAACCCTAAATCTATTCCTCCCATTTTGAAAACAATCTAACCTTACCTTTTTCAAGCAAATCAAATCTTTTTCGAAAAGGAAACAAAACCTTTCCAAATATTTTCAAACCCTTTCAAATCGTCCAAATCTTTTTCAAATCTTTCCAAAAGGAAACAAATTAAATCTTTTTCGTAAAAGAAAATGAATCTTTTTCAAAAAGAAAATAAAATCTTTTCGAAATTCTCAAATCGAATCTTTTTCAAGTCAAATGTCAATCTTTTCAAATCAAATCAAGTCTTCCTAAAAAGAAAACATTTCAAAATCAAATCCAATCTTCCTGAAAAGGAAACATTTCCAAATTCAATCTTTCCAAATTAAGAAAACATTTCCAAATCCAATCTTCCTGAAAATGAAACATTTCAAAAATCAAATCTTCCTGAAAAGAAAACATTTTTCAAAATCCAATCTTCTTGAAAAAGAAATCTTTCAAAGTCAAACTTTCCTAAAAAGGAAACACTTTCAAACTTAAACTTTTTTGAAAAGAAAAATTTCTAAAAATAGAAACTTTCTAGAAATAGAAACCCATTTCAACATTCCAACTCTTTCAAATTCTTGTCCGAACTACGGCTGACTTGATCCTCTTTAAGGAGGTACATAGGCAACCCTTCATGGCGTGCGGTCACAACCCTTTTCAAATTTTTAATTCTACAACCCTTTTTAAATTCCCAATTTCAAAACCATTTTTCAAACTCAATTCTATCTTTCAAACTCTTTTTCAAACATTGTTTTCAAATATTTTCTAAGTGGATAGCACTAAACATAGGTAACCAGTGAGTCATAATTTGGTAAGTAAAAGGTGAATAGACATAAAGGTACCTCAAGGGCAGGGTAGGGTGATAGTCTTACAACATCTTCCCTACATGTAACCAACCCCTAGACTTAAGAATTTTTGTTTCAAAAATCAAAACTGGAGTCAATTTTTTAAAGGGCTTTCCAACATTTTTAGGGTTGTCAAACAACCCTACCTTCTAAAACCCTCTCATGAGAACATATTGCAAAAACACTTTCCAAAACCTAAGTTTAAGCATCAGGTTTTACTTGGTGTAAATAACCTAGCACATCTTTAAATATGTTAGGTGGTGACTCCAAAGACCTTTTCAAAAAGCCATAATCAATTCTATTTAAAAAATTCAAACTCCGTCGTATTTATCCTTATAGAAGAATGAGTTCTAACGAGAAAGCACCATGCTTTTTCCTAAGCCAAGAGGACTTGGTTCCGGTTCAAAAAACGGGGCGCAACAAGTATCCAATAAGAGGATAGATGTAGATAAGGCTAAAGTTCAGTTGATTTAAAAACTCTCTACCCCTAGGAATGTTAAGGATGTTAGATTTTTTCTTGGGCATGTCGGTTTATATCTGCATTCATCCAAGGGTTTAGTGCTATATCTCGTCCTTTGTTTCACCTATTATCACAAGATGTCCTTTTTTATTGGTCATCTTCTTATGAAAGTGCTTTTGAGACCACTGCACCTATTATTCAATCACCTGATTGGTCTTTACCTTTCAACTTGATGTGTGACGCAAGTGATTATGCGATTGGGGTTGTTTTGGGACAAAGGGTAGATAAGAAATCTCATGTTGTCTATATGCGAGCAAAACCCTTAATGAAGCCCAATTGAACTATACCACAACTGAAAAAGAGCTCATTGTTATGGTTTTTGCATTAGATAAATTTATATCATACTTAGTCGGATCCTTAGTCATAATTTACACTGATCATTCCACACTTAAGTATCTGTTGACTAAGCTTGATGCAAAATCACGACTCATCTGGTGGATTCTCTTGCTTCAAAAGTTTCATATTAAGATTAGGGATAGAGAATGTAGTTGCCGATCATCTCTTGAGACTCCTTACTGATAGGGATGTCCAAGACTCTCTTCCTCTTAACAAGTATTTTTTTTACGAACATCTTTTTCATGTGCATGCACTTTTACACGTTACCACTCCTTGGTATGCAGATATAGCTAACTTTTTAGCTACCAGTAGGATTCCCTCACATTGGTCTAGTTTTGATAGGAAGAAATTCTTTAGGAATGTGAGGTACTTTTTGTGGGATAATCCACATTTGTTTAAATACTATCCTAATCAGGTGATTCATTTGTGTATTCACAACGATAAAATTAAGAATATTATAGAGTTTTGTCATTCACAAGCATGTGGTGGAGATTTTTCTTAGCGTAAAACCGTTGCAAAGATTTTGCAAATTGGTTTCTATTGGCCTACAATGTTTAAAGTTGTTCATATTTTTACACATCCTATGATAGGTGCCAATGGCTAGGTAGTATGTCAAGGAGGCACAAGATGCCTATTAACCATTATTATCTTAGAGGTTTTTTACTGTTGGGGTATTGACTTTATGGGTCCTTTCTGTGGTTTGTTTGGTTATCTTTACATTCCAGTGGCCATCGACTACTTGTTTAAGTGGGTAGAAGCCATCCCTGCGCGTACCAATGATCATCTTGTGGTGATCAAGTTCTTGAAAGAGTATATCTTTTTTCATTTTTGTATGTCACGAGCTATTATTAGTAATGGTGGATCTCACTTTTGCGACAGACTTGTAAGTCTCTTAATGCACAAGTATGGGGTGATTTACAAGGTCGGTACACCTTATCATCCTCAAAGCCAAGGTCAGGTTGAGTTAGCAAATCGAGAAATTAATCAAGTACTAGAGAAAACTGTTAACCCTAACCGAAAGGATTGGTCTTTAAGGTTAGTGGATGCTTTATGGGCATATAGCACTGCTTATAAGACCATTTTAGGGTCTTCTCCTTATAGACTTATGTACAGAAAAGCGTGCCAACTTTCGGTTGAAATTGAACGCAAGGCATATTAGGCTATTCGTCAGTTTAATGAGAATTTGGATAAAACTGGCCAACAAAGGAGATTGCAACTCACAGAAATAGACGAGTTTCGTAATGACGCCTATAAGAATGCTAGGATCTCTAAGGCTAAGATGAAATCCTTGCTTGACCAACACATTCTTAGAAAATCTTTTGAGATTGGTCAAAAGGTCCTACTTTATAACTCCCAGTTGCATCTGTTTTCGGGTAAACTTCAAAGTCGATGGTCTGGACCTTATATTATAAGGGTTGTGTCACCTCATGAGGCAGTTGAGATAGAAAACACCGCGAATGGTACGAATTTTAAGGTGAATGGGCAAAGACTTAAGCCCTATCTTGAGTTAGAAGTGGGTGAGGTTGATTTTGTGGATCTTCTAGATCCACCATGTTTTGAGTGATCATGATGCCATCCTTGTGTATTACTCTAGTTTCCATGTTGTCTAGTATTTTTCTTTTTCTTTTTGTAGTTTTTTTGTATCGTAGTTTCCCTTTACTTCTTTTTTTTTTTTTTTTTTTTGGGGGGGGGGGGGGGGGGGGGGGGGGGCGGGGGAAAGAGAACTCTGTATAGCTCTGTTTTTCATAGTTTTACAATTGTTTTTGTTCTTTTCTTTATTTTCTTCCTATATTGTAGTTTTTTTAGGTTTACCATTCAAACGGTTAGATATGCATTCGAACAGTAGTGTTTAAAGGTGATGTAATGCCTTCGAACGTGACACGTCAACAAGGCACATTCAATACATCCGATTTGCGTTAGACTCGTATTCGAACGCAAGCGTTTGAAGTACCGTTCAAACGGCCATTAGACGTAAAGCCAATTTTTATATAAAGGCATCTAATTTCTAGTTCAAACTCATTTTTAGACGGAAGTGAGAGATTTTTTAGAGATTTCCTGAATTTCTGAGATAGCAAGGCCCTGCCGGGGCTCAAGCACGGGTTTACCTTTCATCACCACCATTTCCAACCCTCTTAAGCATTCCTCTTAAGCTTCTTTTGCATTCATTTCCTACATTCATTATAGGTTTATCTGTTTAGCTTAGTTTTATATACATCATTATGGCTACCTGTGCTGGTCGACCTGGCCGGGATGGTAGAGACGGTGGCCATCTTAAAGGGCTACCTAGTAGAGATCAGGCTATTAAGCCACCCCTTACATATGATGTAGATAGATTTATTAGCAAGGCGGCATATGATGCTTACACTGATATTTGGACAAGTAAGGGTAAACCTATTGAAAGACATATGACTCTAAAGCATTTTAGAGGGGGTAGTTTTAGATATGCTAAGCAATTTGAGGATAGGCATTAGGGGCCTCTTACTACTTTCCAAGGATAAGCACGGGTTTACCTTTCATCACCACCATTTCCAACCCTCTTAAGCATTCCTCTTAAGCTTCTTTTGCATTCATTTCCTACATTCATTATAGGTTTATCTGTTTAGCTTAGTTTTATATACATCATTATGGCTACCTGTGCTGGTCGACCTGGCCTGGATGGTAGAGACGGTGGCCATCTTAAAGGGCTACCTAGTAGAGATCAGGCTATTAAGCCACCCCTTACATATGATGTAGATAGATTTATTAGCAAGGCGGCATATGATGCTTACACTGATATTTGGACAAGTAAGGGTAAACCTATTGAAAGACATATGACTCTAAAGCATTTTAGAGGGGGTAGTTTTAGATATGCTAAGCAATTTGAGGATAGGCATTAGGGGCCTCTTACTACTTTCCAAGGATAAGCACGGGTTTACCTTTCATCACCACCATTTCCAACCCTCTTAAGCATTCCTCTTAAGCTTCTTTTGCATTCATTTCCTACATTCATTATAGGTTTATCTGTTTAGCTTAGTTTTATATACATCATTATGGCTACCTGTGCTGGTCGACCTGGCCTGGATGGTAGAGACGGTGGCCATCTTAAAGGGCTACCTAGTAGAGATCAGGCTATTAAGCCACCCCTTACATATGATGTAGATAGATTTATTAGCAAGGCGGCATATGATGCTTACACTGATATTTGGACAAGTAAGGGTAAACCTATTGAAAGACATATGACTCTAAAGCATTTTAGAGGGGGTAGTTTTAGATATGCTAAGCAATTTGAGGATAGGCATTAGGGGCCTCTTACTACTTTCCAAGGGTCGAGGGTTTTCATTTTGATCACCGTGTTTATGGCGAACATCTGATTCATCACTACCACTCCGAGGCATGAGAGGATAGAGTCTTCGATAAGGGGGCACGATGTTGTTATTACAACACTCTTTTGCATAGATTGTTAGTATTCCTAGAGTCCCAGATGCCCAGTTTCGTTTTCCCGCTGTTAGGGCACCCCGGGATTTTGAGGTTGTGTCTGCAAAGGTATGTGTTCTTAAAACACAATGGGCAGCTTGTCGGCAGTTGCTGAAGAAAGTGCTAGCTCCTTAATATATGCCCTTTTTTGTGTCTTCATGTCATTCCCTTTGGCCTATCATGTGTCATTCTGAGGTCAGTAAGGATAAAGCTTGCCTTCTGTGGGCTATTCCAGCTGGTAGGTCCATAGATCTTCCTCTTACATGTTTCGAGTCTTGTGTGAGGAGTATACCCATCCTAGAGCTCAGAGTTCCATTCATTTTGGGTGTATTCTTACTGCATTGATTGAGGGGGCTGGAGTTGGAGGCATTCTTGGATTGATTCGAGTTGGACAGCCACAACAGCCAGTTGATCGATCAACTATTTGACAATCTAATTCCCATTTATCGACACCTCAGTAATAGGTCGCCCAGCAAGGAGAGCAGCTAAGTGATCAGTGGCAGCAGCTCCTGCATAGCCTCAGCAGTAAGCGGCTCAGCAGTTGCCAGATGTGATATTTTAGGCTATTTTGCAGAGACTTAATTGACAACAGTTTATGATTGTAGCAGGGTCAGATTTTAGCTGCCCAGGCTACTGTTATTGAGGAGCATTCTCAGGCCTTTGTCCAACAAGGACTTATCCTTGAGCAGTTAGAGAGAGCCATAGGGGAGAGAGCAGCTACACAGGAGGCACACACTGATCACATTACCATGTTAGAGGGTAGTATTTGTGCACAAGCGACTACTTTGGATTAGATGATGATTCTTCTTTGGTGATAAGTAGATTTTAGATATCATGTACTGTTGCATGTTCATTTCGTGTTGTGTATCTAAAACTCTATGGCATATTAGTGGATTTCTTTTGCTGTTATCTTTTCGATGTGCTTAATTTCATTGACTGTCTCAGTGACTTATACTTCAAATCTTGTCATGTTTTTATTGAATAGTTTTAGGTGTTGCCTCATATTGATTATCTTTCAAACATTTGAGTTCTTCGGTATAGGTTTGAGTATCGTATGGTTTTAGGTATTATGGTTTATATCTATAGCACATTTATCTATGTTTTCATTGATGAGTCATTATTCATGATGGATGTGTTGGAGATAATTTTTGTGAAAACTATAGCAATATCATGTCAATGCACTTATGATGTTAAGGATACTTTGAGTCATGCATTAGACTAACTTTGAGTTAATTGTTGATTTACCTTATCATTGTGATGCGTTGCAAGTTTTTTCATAAAATCATTACAAGAGAGAGATTACATCATTATGCACTATCATGCTATGTGACATCTTATATTAATATTTTGTGCATGCATATCCTCAAAGAGTGGAGATTATACTTTGTGAGCTTTAGAGCTAAATTATCTTCTTTTTGAGTTGATTTACGTTTACCCAAGGATAGTTTATTGATCTTCTATTCTTTCAATAGCTTCATTATTCTTGATTTGAATTTATATGTTGGGTAATGGTTAGAGGTATTGATACTTATACTCTCTTGAATTTTTAACTTAATGTATTTCGGATATTAGGTGCAAGCCATTCCATTCCTTTTGAGCCATTCATGTCTAGTTTCTTTTTATTGATACTCATATGCATATGATCTTTAGAAAAAGCATGACGTTGTTGAAATATTTCCCATGATGTAGAGTTGGATATCATTGATTGTGAGAGCTTACAAAAGTAAAATATGTATGAAGTTGAAAAAAAGGAGAAGAAAAAAAAAAAGCAAAAGGAATGTAAAAAAAAAAAAAGGGGAAGCAAAACAATAGAAGTGGAGGAAGATGAGAAGCATAAATTGTTGAGAAGTTGAAAAATTAGAAGTGTATGCTTATTGATTATCACATATAGTGTACAATGCATGTTTTAAGTCTTTTATCCCTTTCTTTCTCCTTATCCATGGCTCTTCTTTCAGATGGCCTTAAATTATTCGGAATGTATATAAATTGCTAATTATTTAGAGTATAAGTCATTATATATCAATTCTCTATGTTAATGCTTGAACTATGAATATTCTTCATGAAGCTATGCTAAATTGATACACTTATATCTTAGCGATTTTTTACATTGGAATTACTCTTTTGATATTTTATTCATATTTACTCTATTGATAATTTTTCCATTGAGAAACCAATGTGTTTTATGTTCTTAATAATTGTATGACTAGTGAAACTTTAAATCAAAGCATAAAGGATATAATTGCATGATTTTAAAACAGTTGAGTTGTATGTTATTGTTAGTGCACTCTTATGTGGTTCTTTCTTGGATGCTTTATGCTTTTACCTGGCTTAATTCACAATTGAGGCTGGATTAAGAATTTTCTTGAATGGAGTTATGTATGTATCATGTACTTCTGTTATCTTTCACATGACATGAATAGATGTTTGTGGGTATTATTACTGCAAGTCCTCATGAGACACCACTCGTCCATTAAAGGTTTAAAGGTTTGGTGCATAGGCTAAATGTACTCGTGACTCCCACGAAAATGGAGATATCTTTTTGGTTTTAGTATTTTCCTAGGAACTAGTAACAAGTTAGTTAGGGGGTGTGATTGTACTCTAAAAGTGAAATCTATATGCCTTAATTAGCTCCTTGTTAGACCTAGAGTAGGATTATTTATGTTGTTTTAGTCTTACATAGTTACTAACTTGTTTTATTTGAACTGAAATAGGAATACCAAGCTTAAAGGGGAAAATACGGGCAAAATTGGAAAAGAGCGTTCAAGCAGCTAGAGGAAGTGTTCGAACACTATGACATTAGCATCTCATCATTCATTCAAACAGTAAGCAAAGCATTCGAACGGTGGTGATAAGTGTTCGAACACCAAGTCAGACACTCCTCCACTTTTGAAAGATCAAAGTGTTGTTTTGTGTGTCTGAATCAGGTCTAAAGCCCTTTCAAAGATTCTGAGGTTTATTCTTCGCATTCAATGTGCATTCGAAGTGATGTTCGAACGGTCACCACACCGTTCGAATGGTATTCCTAGCGTTCTAACGCTTGGTCGACACAGCAGTTTTTGGAAGTCTATAGAAGCTAGGTTTGTTGTTGTTTTTAGGGTTAGCTTCTTTACTATTGTTAGGGAGAGTTAGTAGCAACCAGAGAGAGTTTTTTTCCTCACTTCTAGTTAGGTTTTGATTGATCTTTGCAATTCCTGTAATCAAATTCTCAAGCTTTCAATACAATCAATGTATTTTCGTATATTAATCTTGATGATGAATAGCTAAATCCCATCTAGAGATCAATTGTGAAGATCAAGTGAAGAACTCAGATGAACAATGGAGGTAATTAGGTTTTTAATGTTTTTATCTTTTTCTTTTTAATTCTTTGAGATCAACATTCTAGAAATCAATGAAAACCTAGATATTTGATTATATTCAATAATGGTTATGCATGAACTCCTATTCAGTATATCTACTGCACGAATCGATGGCACGCATCTTTAATTCTAGAACCCGATTTAATCTAGACGTTGATTGTTGAGGAATACACATTTTGATTGGTAAATCTTCCAAATTAAAGACTCGTGATGCAATCAATTATTTGAGTTATACAACATCTCCATTAGAATTCCAAGTGAAGCAATTGGTTGGATCAATTGGTTTTGAGACTTCTTCTTTATTAATTTCTAAATCATTTTCTTAGCTTAATCTAGAATAACATAATAATCTTCTAAAGTTAAGATTTTCAGCCTATTTTTAGAGGCAACTAGTAGGGTTTTGTGTGAGATTTGAGAGAAGTGATCTATTCTCTTCACCTTGTGAAATTGTTCCCTGAGGATTCAACTCCGAACTCTACAGGATTATACTACTTTGTCATCCAGCACTTGTGATTATCCGAAGACACTATTTGGTACAAGTCACTTATCTTGAGCAAAATTTTGAATTGGGAGAGCTGTGTTTGGGTAAGTCCAAGTTCAATAAAGGATCTCTTCATTTGGTGGTATCACATTAAACAAGAGAATATGAGGAAACTTATTTGGGAAGCCCTGTTTGCAGCTACTTTGTGGAATAATTGACTTGCTAAGAATGAGGCTATTTTCAATCATAATTAGGTTATTTGGGAAGATAGGGAGGTCTCAATTAAAACTCAAGTCCAACTATGGATTCAGGCTAAGTGAGGAGTAGGTGGCCTCATATCAAATAGTTTTTTCCAGTATTAAATCTCTTAATCCTTCTTTGTTTTAGATTAATCTTTTGATCCTGATAGGGGTGGCTGAATCCGCTTCAACTTTGTTCTTTCTGGTTGCAATTTTTGTAAAGTCTTTTGGCTTGTAGAATTCTATGCCATTTTGTAATCCTTCTTCTTTTAATAAATTTTTCCTGTTTTGTTGTTCAAAAAATAAATAAATAAAACAATCACACGCACAACACACAAGCAAAAAAGAAAAACACAAAGAATTAAGGTGGTTTGGTAGAACAATGACTCTACCTACATCCACAGGTGAAGAGCAAAATTCCACTACGTCAAAAGAAGAGTACAATTAACTACTCACTCTTTACAAGACTCTCCGTCTCTCTAGTCTCCTTAACCTAGAACTCTATAAGTTCCTTATTTATAGGCAAACTATAGAAACCCTAGTCCCTATATAATTAGGAAACCTTACACATAGTGGATCCCCTATCCTACCCAAATACATGTACAACCTAATAATTATATAAGCCTTCAGAATACAAGACACACACCCAACAATTGAATCTCAAACCTCTTACATTTCTAAATATTTACAATATGTGGCTCAACCAAACTAACAAAAATTATTAAAAATCAAAGGGTAAACAAATATATGTAGAAGATTTATATATGTAGAAGATTGGATAGTAAAAAGCCAAGATAGTTAAGGCTTAATAATCAATTGGCTCTGCCATGGCTAAGTCCCTTTGTAGGTTTACAATCATAAAGAAGCAAGATTATGGTAATGTGGTCTATTCAGTAGACTAAGTGTTAATTGATTGTCTTGCATTAATTCTACAAGTTTATACCATTGAGTCTTACAATGTACATCCAGTCTAGCAATGAAACATGATGCTCACTTGGGTCAAACCTCATGTTGATAACTATGGCATTCAATGGCATCCGGTTATCTACTCTAGTATTTCAATTATTAAGATCTTGAGTTCGACTCACATAGTATTGGATTTATATTGTAATGATTATGTTTATTGTAAGGTTGTATTCGTTAGAATTTTTAAAAAAGATGAGTGTCCACTTTCTTATGTTTCTCATGATGTGTTTATTTCTTATAGGCAGAAAACAAAAAACAAAAAACAAAAGTAATAGTGAATAAGCAAGCATGCACATGAATTTTTATAAGTTTTCATCCTTTTTCTAATAGATGAGAGGATTTGCACCCACCTCGTCTGGCCATCAAATATTGGACCCTATATAAATTTATCTTCTTTCTGTCCCTACAAAAGTTTGCCCATACCTATGGCCATGGGGTTCAGTGGCATGTAGTTATTTACTTTAACATTTCAATTGTAGAGGTCTTGAGTTTGTCTCCCCATAATGGTGGATTTACATTATGATTATTAGATTTATTGTTATGGGCAAAGGTGGACCGGACAGTGTAGAGTCGACAAACACGTGCTCCGTCTAGGAATCTTGGCAGTCGTCGACGTGGCTCAAGTCTCCCAGAGAATAGCGCAAAGAGAACTAAGGGAAACCAAGAGAAACAGAAGGAGATTCTATGTATACAAGCTCAACTCAGGGCTAGAGCATTCATGTTGGAGTCTGAGGCGAAGCAACCATAGAGTCATAAATGTGAGTTTCTCTTCCAGCAACCATATCTAATGCAATGCAAGTTGCATTAATGGTGAAAATATAGGCATTAAATGGCGACTGATCTTGAGTGATCTTAATTGATCTTGTACTAGAGTGCAGTCTGGGAGATAGTCTCTCTCTCTTAGCTGGCTGATGAGATGAGCCTGCGCTCACCCGAGGGGTGATCGGCTCAATGGTTCACCTTTAGTTCTGGCCACCAATCCACAATCCGTAGACAGATTCTGATAAGTGGAGAAGGGTTACTTGAGAGTTCCTTCAGCAAGGAAGGTAGGCAAGACTTGAGCATGGGGTGCTCTATTGATAATGTTTAGGATATCCATGGTGAACCTAGCTTACGTAGTGAGTGGACATTCAGGAGATCGTGAGGGACCCAGGCTCATGGGGTGAGTGGGTGTTAATGCGATCTAGGAGGAACCTTGGAAAACTCACAGGGTTAGGCTGGCTTGGAGATAATTCACAAAGGATGCCCCCTTGGAGACAATTTACGGGTGATGCCTGCTTGGAAGAGACAGTTCACAAGGGATGCCACTTGGAGAAGATAGCTCTACCAACGTCACCTACACAAGGCTGATGAGAGGTGGCCTTGGCAATCTCAAAGGGTTAAGCCTTCTTGGAGGACTTCACGGGATCTGCCCGTTTGGAGAAGACTCCCTTTACCAACGTCATCTACACAAGGCTGATGCGGGGTGCCTTTGGCGATCTCACAAGGTTAAACCTACTTGGAGAACTTTATGGGGGCTACCTACTTGGAGAAGGTGACCTTGCTGACGTCACCTGCCCAAGGCTGACGTGGGGCACCTTGGATTATGCACATGATATACTCTTTGGAAGGAGCGGGCTTTGCTGACATCACTTGCACGAGGTTGACATGAGGGGTCCTGGAGAGCCTTCGTGACACGCCATCTGGAGGGGAAGCTGGGCCACGTGACATGAACAGATTGAACTACCTAAAATTTAGAAAGTTATGTTTGTTAGACTGTATCAAATAAATGTGTGACTCGCCACTTGTTATATTTCTCATCATATAATTATTTTTTATCGGTTGATCAAAAATATCAAATAAAAAAAACAAAACCCAAAAGTTTATAATGAACTGCCAACAAAGGGAAACCTTGCAAAGAAATAGAAAATGAGATTAGTTTATCGTGTCTGTAAGGATCCTTAGACCTTGCAAAGAAATAGAAAATGAGAAATTAATTCCCCCTACCCTAGTCTCTTGTAAGGGACATCTCTGTAAATGGCAATGCTATCACCTTAATTTCTCTCATCCCTCCAAATTTGAGTCTTCAGCGGTTTTAGCGGTTGTAAGAAGCTGAAAAAGTCTTCCGTTGCCACAAAACATAGCGAAAGTAGTGACAGAAAATGCTTCTTTTGACCAAAATGTACGTGAAATTTTCATGGTTTTGCTGCCGCATACCCATTATCCATAAATTCATTTCCTACAGAAAGGTACATATAAAATCTTATGACAGCTTAAACGTAGTCAAATTAAGGTCCCGACTGTCACTGTTGACCATTCCCCTAGTAACAGATGAACAAAAGAATATGGACCAAAAATAAACATTGGGTTCCGATGGTTACACATGAGAGAGAGAGAGATACCAAACTTCAGATTTTGTTGCATTGTTGAGCCATGTTGTTTTGATTCTTTGTTTTCATCTGGGCTGATTTCCATGAAACTTATAGTCTTATATTATTTGGCTTTAAAATCAGAAAGAAATTGTTGAAAGCAATATGCAAATTCGAACAACCTGAGAGAGAGAGATCGTTGAACAAGAAAGCAGAACTGCGGCATCATGAAGGCATGGGAAGCTACAGTTCGAAAGACACAGGCTGTAGCAAAGAAGCGAGCCCACAGTATTTTTGGCACAACCCATGTAGCACATTCCGAAGATGATGACAATGACGATGACGATGACAAAGAAGATGAGAGCCATGCAAATGGACCTGAATCCGGCGAGGTATACCATGCAGACAGAGTTCTCTCCAATGGCGATTACTACACCGGCCATTGGTCCAATAATTTTCCGCACGGCCGGGGAAAATACTTGTGGACAGATGGGTGCACCTATGTTGGCGAGTGGTTTAGAGGCAAAACCATGGGGAAAGGCCGGTTCAATTGGCCTTCCGGGGCTACCTACGAAGGCGAATTCAAAAGCGGGTACATGGATGGCAAAGGTACTTACACAGGGTCCAATGGAGATATATATCGAGGTTCCTGGGTCATGAATTTGAAACATGGCCATGGTATTAAGAACTACGCCACCGGAGATTGTTTTGAGGGCGAATGGTGCCGGGGACTACAAGAAGGTCATGGTAGGTATCAATGGAAGAATGGGAATCATTATGCAGGTGAATGGAAGAATGGGGTGATTTGTGGCAAAGGGACATTCATTTGGAGCAATGGGAATAGGTATGATGGGTATTGGGAAGATGGATTACCCAAAGGAAATGGAACATTTAGATGGGCAGATGGAAGTTTCTATGTGGGAAATTGGAGTAAAGATCCAAAGGAACAAAATGGGACTTATTATCCCTCCGGAACATCCCCGGACGGAAATTTCGAATGGGATCCCCAAGAAGTATTCAACGTTGATTCGAGCGATTTTAAGGTTTGCACCAGCGAGAAGGTTTCGATTATGCCATCGCAGAAGAAGCTTGCGGTTTGGAGGTCATCGAAGGCTGTGGATTCGAATGTTAAGCCAAGGAGAATGTCGGTTGATGGGAGACTTGGGGCGGGTGAGGATATGGAATTGAATAGAATGCGCATGTTGGAGGGTGCGGGAGCTTCTACCTGCGATGCTTTTGATAGGAATATGATGGCTGGGGGAGAGATGGATAGTGATATGGCAGGTCTGCAACTCGAAGATGGTTTTACGAGAGGGAGCCCGATTAGGATACCAAAGGTGGTGAAGAGACAAGGAGAGACAATCTCCAAAAGGCATAAGAACTATGAGCTGATGCTCAATTTGCAGTTGGGAATCAGGTATGACTTATTATTATGATAGTTTCTCATTTCTCAATTTCCGTGTCTATGTTTTAGTCTCTCTTTTCTATGTTCTAGTTTAGAAAATCTTGTTTAATTTTGCTTTGGAAGCATTTCTATTTTGTCCTAATTTCTTGCTTAGATTCTGATGTATCAATTTTAAGATGCTTAGTACAAAAAGCTTTAGGAATGCCAAACTGAAAACATTAATGACAATGCAAGACTTCAGAATGCTTCAATCTTTCGCATTTTCTGGTGAAATAAGCAACTGATGCCCAACTTTTACTTGGAACTTCTGTTTAGGTATTTCTTTTGGCTTCATGGTTGGAGAAACATGCTCAAGTCTCTCACTTTTTCCACCATGGCTAATCTGATCTTCTGCTCGTCTCTTTCATAAATTGAACATGAGTAGCATGGATACTGATACCAATTAGTGACAATGACACAGCATAAAAAAAATGGATATATCAATACATATATATGTGTGTGTGTGAGAGAGAGAGAGATTGGGTTGATGGTTAAAGGCCAAGAGGTGGTGCTTCTAATTGCTTGTTTTCTTGATTTTAATTTGGTGTAAATTCATTAGTTATTTAGGAATATATTTTCTATAATGGGAATACAGGACAAAGGCAGAGTAAAAACTGCACTAGATCAAACTGAAGGAGCTTGAGCGGTTCCTGTGGCAAACAAACCATATATATGAAAAAGTTTTGATATAGCACCTACTGGGTACAAGCCTGATAAGATTAATGTAGTGAACTCAGAAAATGCATGGGACTCAAATCACAGGATTGGGGCAACTCATTTCCTTTTCCTCTCTTATTTCTGCTAACCTGTTTGCATTCTGTCCAGGATTGAACTGCTTTCTGCTAAGTCTGATCCTGTAGTTATGAGGATTTTGTTTTTGCACAGGCATTCCGTCGGAAGACCTGGTCCAGTCGCAACACTAGATCTCAAGTCTTCAGCTTTTGACCCGAAGGAGAAGGTCTGGACAAAATTTCCTTCGGAGGGATCCAAATACACACCACCACACCAGTCCTGCGAATTCAGGTGGAAGGATTATTGTCCATTAGTTTTCAGGTGAGGCCTAAATTTGATTAGCAATGCGTAAAGCATGATCAAGAACCACAACTACCTTAACCATGTAATATGAATTCAGGACTCTAAGGAAGCTGTTCAAGGTAGATGCAGCGGACTACATGCTGTCTATTTGTGGGGACGATGCCCTTCGAGAACTCTCCTCTCCTGGAAAAAGTGGGAGCTTCTTTTACTTGACTAACGATGATCGTTACATGATAAAGACAATGAAGAAAGCAGAAGCAAAAGTGAGAAACTATTCTTCCTTTCCCATATATGTATGTATTGAAATCTACTTCCTTTCTCATTTTTCGTGTCATGATTAGGTTCTGCTAAGGATGCTTTCAGCCTACTATAATCATGTCCGGTCCTTCGAGAACACTCTAGTGACCAAATTTTATGGCCTGCACTGTGTGAAGTTAACTGGTCCTTCCCAGAAGAAGGTAAAGTGACAAGAAGAGAATGTGATTTTTCATGATTCCTATTCATCTAGTGCTTAATAATGTGACTGATGATTTAGGTGCGGTTTATCATCATGGGGAATCTCTTCTGCTCTGAATACACCATTCACAGACGATTTGACTTGAAAGGGTCTTCCCTTGGCCGCATGACAGACAAGCCAGAGGCACAGATTGATGCGACCACTATTCTTAAAGACCTTGATCTCAACTTCATATTCCAACTGCAAAGGACATGGTTTCAAGAATTTCGAAGGTGAAATTTAGGTTGCATCTCTCATCGCATAGTAGTCATTCTATTCTATTTCTGAAATGTGGTTCAAAGCAGCCTAATAGCCATCAATCAAATCAGAATCTTCCAGACTTGTTTTAAATTTTTTCCCAATCATTTTCACCCGGCAATAAAACGGAACATCTGTTTATTACAGGCAAATTGATAGAGATTGTGAGTTTCTCGAGCAGGAAAGAATCATGGACTACAGCCTTCTGGTTGGTCTTCACTTCAGAGATTCAACAACTGCTGGCAAACTCATTCCTTCCGGTGCTCGAACACCTACTGGTTATTAGTTGTACTTTTTTTTTCTGGGTTTTCAAGTTGAGGAATAATTAATAGTTGTTTATATATAGATTTTGATGAAGAAAATAGTAAGTAAATGCTTGAGTAACACTATTTAGGTCTCTGGTATGAGCTCCAAAACACTGAACCCCAACTTGTTGCCACCTTCTATTTCTCATTTTTCAGTGCAGATTACTCCATTCTAGTTGTAATCTTAGCTTGGTTCTTTTCTCTGTGTCCTCTTTCCTGCAGATAGTGGTGACCTAGAGACTGAATCATCATCAGTTCCCCGCCTTTCAAGAGCAGATGTGGATCAGCTTCTCTTAGATCCAGCAGGGTAAACTATCTCCACACTAACTTATTATTCCTAGAATTTACATTTAGTTTCACTTTGGTCCTTAACTTTTTAATTATAACAATCAAACCCTTATGTCAACCACATGCTTGTCCATCTCGTGAAAATTGTCTATGAGGATTAAAGTGAAATTTTGTATAAATTATAAAAGTGCTAAGTGTAATAACTTTATTTTTTACTTAGGATTGTTTGAATTTTCAAGAGCAAAAAAGTAATTGATGGTCTAGGGTTATTACAGTTACCACCCTACACTTTATAGATAATCTCACTTTAATCTTTATGGACATCTTTCTCTGGATGGACAAACAGGTGGGTTGGCAGAAGGTCCACCTTATAACTTGACCTTTAAACGTACATAGCGGGTGGGTTTACTGTAACAATTAAAAAGTCAAGGACCAAAGTATAATTTTGTATAAAGTACAAATCCTTTAATTTTTCTGATATCATTTGAGCTGATCGAAATAATCGGATGAAGCATGAACTTATCTAAGTATTTTCGTTCATCGAGCATTGCAGGTGGGCTAATATAAGGCTAGGAGTGAACATGCCAGCAAGAGTTGAAAGAACTGAGAGAAAGAACGACTGCGAGTTTCAACTGGTAGGAGAACCGACAGGGGAATACTATGATGTGGTGATGTTCTTCGGTATCATAGACATATTACAAGACTATGACATTACAAAGAAGCTTGAGCATGCCTACAAGTCCATCCAATACGACCCGACCTCAATATCAGCCGTTGATCCGAAACAATACTCAAGGCGCTTTCGCGATTTCATATTCAAAACTTTTGAGGAAGACACTAATTGAAGGATCACCCTACAAGCCTCCAGCACACATTTTGTATAAGACAGCATTGCCTTAAGCTGCCAGAGGGAGCTTGCCTTGTATATTCCAAAGTCTACTTGCCAAGACAAATGTTACCATTGCCTTCATACTTATCTTCCTGCATATTCTTTTCATTGCTTAATAGCTACAATAGATACATATATAGGTAAGATGGTTGGTAAAGGTATACAGAAACTGTAACCGGGAGCGCCATAGCCGTGTTCCAATTGTAAAAGGTGTAATTTTTTTCAACATTCAACCATTTTACGACGAATTCTTTGATAATGAGTGAGCAACTCTCGGATACGGAAAGAGCATATCATTTGTATGTAATGTGTTGTTTGTTGCTAGTTTAAATTTTCTTTTCACCACTCTCTGAGGGGAAAAAGAAAAGATATACAAAAAAAACCCATTTAGAATGATGTGGCAATGGCCAATGGAATTTCGAAATTAAAAGGCTATGTTGATTTGTATTTTGTTTAAAATGAAAGGCTACTATGCAAACGTCTTTCTACACCAATTTTGTATAGTTCTTTTGTTTGTATAGATTACTCTTTCTATACATACTTTCCAAGCTAGATTCAAAAATTTTCACAATCCCTCTAATGTTGTGTGTTAGGTTATAGATGCAATTGAGCCTAGCTAAATATTGCTGTCATATTCATTGTCATTCTTTTGCTCCTCATGCATCCTGTCACATAATTGGAGTAGGCTTTGGAAGGTAAACTATTTGCAGAAGATAACATCTATATATGGCTGCTTCATCCTAGTTTTTGAAGATGGTGCTCTTATTGATGTTAAATCACAAATTATTATTGAATTCATATCCAAAATTATTAGCTTTAATTAAATATAGGCAAAAGTATTGAATAATCAAAACACATATTGAGAAATAAATATGAATCATGTATTCAAGTCACTACAAAGCATTAAGTTTCATCCTTAATCCTAGTATTAAAACTTAGTCACTCATGATTTTAACATACATTAAAAGTCAAAAAAATAAAACATAAAATCTAAACACATAAAATAATAAATCTTGATTGTTCGTTGTTCCAAATCTTTGTTCTCTGTGTTTACCTCTTCCTTTGCACTTTTCTTCTCTTTGTCCTCGGCTTCTTCTCTTGTGCGGCTAGAGGCCGGAGACATCCGCGGCTAGGAACTTTTTATTCCTATTTACTCTTCTTGCCTTGGCCGACCCATTGTCCGTGCGGCTAGTTAGGCTAGGCTAGGTTTTTTTTTTCATTCTTTTTCTTTCCTTCCTTGTCCTCTTGGCCGATCCAACACAATATTTATACATATATATTATGTCCTTTCATAGATATATTTGTATATCTCATGCAATGCATGACGAATAAAATTTTTTCAAATTCATAATAAAAATGTTATACATAATTAATTTATAAAAAAAATTATAAACTTTAAATCATGCATCAGAATTGAGGCCCATCGATCAAAAAGTAATTTTAATAAATAAACTAATCTTATTAAGGGGTATATGTAACTTTAGAGTTTAGAGGTCTATCTAGTTGAATTTTAATAGTTTTTTTAAAATATCTTTAGTAGTTGAATTTCGGTGAACTATTCTATTGACAAAAACCCAATAGATCTTACTAATTTTGTAGTTTAATAAATCACAAAAACCTTTGAATGAAAAGTAAGAGAGATACTTAAGTATATGATGAAAATTATTTGATGGGCCTCGATATCAATAATTATTTTAAATGAAAATTCAATTTAATAGAAAACTTAATGGGTTTCTTTTTAAAATAGGGAATTTTTTTAAAATATGACTTATATAATAAATAAGAAACTTAATGAGATGAGAGAATTTTATGCAAAGCTACACATATAAAACAATTAATGAGAATCATCATTGCAAATAATTCTTTTTAAATTATGATTTGTACAACAAATAAGGAATTGAATTAAATAAGCATCTTCATTGTCCCTATAACATGACATTTTAAAAATATAAGAATATGAAGAACGCTACCTAAGTGCCACTTAAGAGAAAGACAATATATAAATGCGAACACAACTTTTATATATACATGACTAGATGTCAACTCGTACAATGCACAGAGAGTACGGCTTGTTCAAATCTATAATAAAAATGTTATAAATAATTCATCTAAATTCTAAAATAATTAAAAATACGATTCGAAATTGACAATCCTAATTTGTTTTATGATAATAAAACAAACTAATACTCTTTAAAATGTTAACATTGTTTTCATGGAAGAAAAACAAAAAACATACAAGTATAGCAATCTCATAGATAAATTTTTTATTTAATTTTTAATTGTATAAGGAATAACAACTATTTAGATTAGACTCAACTACTTTTTGATTTGTTCTCTTCGATTGTAGTAATTTTTTGGATAGAATTTAATTACTTTATACATATAAGTGGGTAGCTGAAATTGTAATTAATAACTTTTTTTGTAAGATTCAACTGCTTATATATATCTTTCAAAACTAATAAAGTGAATTAAATAATCAAACAAATTCAATAGTTATTTAACCAATTGTCTCAATAACGTGGCATTTTAAAAGTATCAAAGCATTTAAAACGCCACGTAAGAGAGAGACAAAATATAGAAGCGAACACAACTTTTATATATATATATAATTGCTTTTCTTTGCATAGTTTCCTCTATTGGGTCTTCCCTTTTAATCTCCTTGCTTTAGTAGAATTGTTGAAAGATCTGATTTCTTAAAGACTTATTTTCTATTTTGACTGAAAATGTTCATTTTTGCTTTTTTATCATAATCTGCAACAAAAATAATAATTTAAATAAATAATTAACAACCAAATAATATAATTAAAATATATAAATATATAAATTACCTGACTTATCTTCAATCTCCTTGCCTTATTGATAACATTTTAATACTATAATCAATCTCCTTACCTTCGAATGAAATTTGGTTTTTTTTTTTTTCAACTTTCTGATATTGCTTTGGTGACTGAGAACTCTCAATATCTAAAAAGGATCCAAGGATGGCTTGTAATATGTCCAAACCTTATCCAGTTCCGTATCAAGTTGGTTTAGATAGACCATGCATCAGCCATGTTAAGCCAACAACTTTATATATTGATATATTTTTTTCTTTTTCTTAACCAAGTTGTTTGTGGGATAACATTCCATCTAATCTTTTTAAACCTTGGTACAAATGGAGCTATTCAAGGCAACCAAGTAAATTTTGTCACAACAGACCCATAAAGACTACGCAAGCATTTTAGCAAGGCTGTCACCACTGTGGAGTTTAAGAAGGATCCAATATACGTAGTTTTATCTTCACATGCAAAAGCAAAACTTTTGTGCCTTCTAATATGATGAGTTTACTTTTGTGCCTTCTAATCTGATGAATTTTCTAACTCTGCCAATGGCGAGGCCTTCATTTGAGTTGCATCTTCATTTCCTATTTTGGATTTTATAAAGATATTGACTTTTGCATCTCCCGTTGGTAATATGTCATCTTTATTTTCAATTTTATTACTGAATAACTTACCAGTGTACATGTTTGTGCGGCTGTGTATTACTAGTGAACACGGGAGGATCCAGGCCAAACGCTCCACCAGCTAAGGTGGTTTTTTAAGAATAAGAGCAAAAGAAGAAGAGAGAAAAGGTACTGGCAAATAGCAAATCTTCTTAGTTTGTTTCTAGACTCCAAAGTTGCTCTAACTATTACAGAAAAAAGTCTAGCAGTTAGGTGTAGTGAGTTTTCTGTAGTCATCCCTATTAAATTACAACATAAGAGTTTATTTTTCCGGTTGTTACATGCTGGTATGTTACTGAAAATGGGACCAAGTTCTAGGATTGTAAACAAGCTAAATAAATTGAAAAGTGAATTCCTCAAACTTGAATTGAAACATTAACGAGTTTTAAAATGAATTCAATCTAAACTTATTTATTTTTCAAGTCATTCTCAAACGAATTTTAATTAAATCGAGCTTTGAGTAATTTTATTTTTTTATATAATCTTGAAGTACTTATTAGCTTATCAAATTAGGCTCAAAAAATTAAAGATTTAAATTTTGCTCAAGCTTTGGTCATTTATATTGCAATGTATTTGATCATAAATAAACTTTTAACGAGCCAAACACGAGTTGAGCTCACGAAACCTTTGCTAGATTATTTTGGGTTTCATTTTCAAAGGAAAGTACAAAAATGCTTGTGGGATATTAGGGTACATACAACCCTCGATCCAAATTCTTCACCATGTAAAATCCAAGTGGCTCTGAGAACAATAGGACGTTAAATCACTTTTGATAAAAAAATATATATACAAAAAAAAAAAAAAAAGTGTAGGGGCAAAACCACATGCAGACCAGGCCCTAGGTCGCTGAGTTTTGAAACTTCTGTTTAACTCTTACAAATTCTTAAATATTTATGACAATAATAGTGTATTGACCACTAAAATGCATAAAATCTTACCTTACATTTCTAAAATTCAAGAATTTTTATCTTTACCCGTCAATAAAATTTCTGGGTCCCCTCTGAAGAAGTGGACAGTATTGTTACCGTAAAACAAAAGAAATTTGCGGCAAGAAAACATAAAAATAAAAATATTCAGTCTTTTTTTCTGAAAATAGTTGACACTTCAGAATGAAGTTTTTTTTTTTTTTTTTTAATTTCTTTTATCCAAGTTGAGCTGTGTCGGAATCAGAGATCTGGTTTTGTTTTTGGAGGGATTGAATAAATGCAATCAATAGGAACCATTATGTTCCTGAACATGCAATTGCTTGTGACAATAGATATATTGTATGTTGCTTGAAGAACTCTTTCTTCCCTCACACCCCGAGAAAAAAATAAATAAAATAATAAAATTTGTTCTGATCATCTGTTTATGGCTTTTTTTTACTGTGCTTTCAACCTTTTTATTAGTTTTAGTTTAGATTTTTTGTCTAAAACAAAGTCCAAACTCACAACTAAAAACCCATGGACCAAAAAGGTAGAAAATTAATGTCAGTTAAAAAGGTCCCCAACAAAGTTAAAAGCCAAATAAAAAAAGGCTATAGAAAAGCATATCCAAATAACTATTCTCGCAGATTTTATTAGAGCCCTTAACCTACACCAATCGTAACTCTTAGTAAAATTGTGTTTTTTTTTTTTGGCTACCTCCAAAACCTCTTTAAGCAATGATTTCTTCTCCTTTTAACTATCTAACGAGGCCTGGCTGCAATGTATGGATCTCTATACAGTATAGTATATAATACATGAAGTGCAGGAAAGGAAGAATATTGCAGCTGCCGGCCGAAAAGGCACTTTGGTTCCAAACTTGGAACTGACCCATGGGAACCTTTATTTTTTTGGCTACAAGGTGTCCAAACCTACTACTCCTTGAGCTCGTATGACTGACCACAACAGACGTTAAAAAAAATTAAACTTAAGACATCATGCTTAATGTGATGACAAATCGAGACCT
Source organism: Euryodendron excelsum (assembly GCA_033060915.1). Taxonomy (NCBI): domain Eukaryota; kingdom Viridiplantae; phylum Streptophyta; class Magnoliopsida; order Ericales; family Pentaphylacaceae; genus Euryodendron; species Euryodendron excelsum. The sequence continues at coordinate 11,036,054 of CM065392.1, read as the reverse complement.
TGAACGTGCTTCACCTTAAGAAACAGTCCATTTAGATTTCCCACAAAAACATAATAATTTTATTGAAGTAAATAGCACACAAACACAGTCTCTCCTTACTCGGAGATAAGGCTACGTGTATTTAACCCTTCCAAACCCCCTAGTTGCTGAAAGCCTTCATAAAGATAAACCGACATCCAATCAAAAGTTTAAAAACAAGTACAATAGTCATTGCCCCAAAGGAAGAAATGAAAATACATGCAACAATCCAGATAAGCTTCTAGAGAGAGAGAGAGAGAGAGATAAGAGCATAAAATAATCAGTGTAATCAGAGAAGCTGCTATTACTGAAGGGAACCTTAGCATATTTAATTGACAAGCAAGTACTCATACAACGGAGGTTATAAATTAAATATAGAAACACACATCAACACCCACCCTGCTCTGCTTGAGGCAATGAAGTTCTCTGAAAAGAAAGGTCAGCAAAACCACAACCACCAGGGCATTAGGCAAACCAAACAAGAGTTACTCATTCACAAAAGCTCAACAAATTGCAACAACATTAGAAAACCATATCTGAATCCAAGCAATAAGTATAACAGCATAAGTAGATATAGGGGCTGCAGGCATTAGACACAGAAAAAGAAATAACAAATTGCCTCTGCAACCACATATTTATTTTTTGTCTAACATCACATTGAAATGCAGGCTAAACAAACTTTTCCCACAACTTTTTCGAGTTCGATTAGACCTCCCAGAAACCGTCAAGATTTCTACTTCAAACACTCGCCTGCTGGTAACTGCTGATCATGGCAAGTATTGAAAAAACTAAGCTCAGGCCCCATCTGGCATATACCTTTCATCAGAAGTATAGTAGCTAATACTTCATTCTATCCAACTTCAAAATACTTGCCCGCGCCCTTCTGTACCGTTTTAAACATAAAACGCCCAGCCCATCCTTGTCTGTACCATTTTAGACAAGGATCTTACACATAAAATCCACATTTCCAACACCTAGTGACTTCATGATCTCCATTCATGCAGTCTAGAAAGCTTGGCACTTGCTGTGCAAAGAAAAAGAAAAGAAAATAAGACCAATAATTCAAAAACTGATCAGCCAAGAAATGTACATGTAAAAGAAAGCATTGACATTAGAGTGCAAGTACTAAAAGCAGACAAAAGAAACCCAAGATACCAAATGACCGGCAGAAATTGCCTCTGGATCAACTAAAATAAGGCTTAGCAAAATTTTCTATAGCAGGAAAAATGCCCAAAAAATATGATTGTTTACAAGAAGTGTCAATGGATTTTTTCTTCTTTTTTTGTTTTTTTGGACTGGAATGTTATGTCAAGTGAAACATCAAGAAATTCAGGTGAAGCTTTATTCAATAGGCAAGACAAAAATACTATTATTTCAAGCTTGAGTTAGGTGAATTTTGCAGACAATTCTGCGGTTTTGGCGACTACAAAAATGGAAGAAACAAGAAAGACAAAGGATAAATTTACAGTCAATGGCACTTCTTACGACTTGTATTTAGTTCTTCTGGGTTGGGAAATATTTAAAGCTTGTGTAAACAAATATCTTAAGAGTTATTATGTTTGATTAATGAGAGAGAACAAGGAGAGGGAGCAAATTGAGAAAATGTAAGAATAACGATAAGTAATAAATACATTTTGAGATTCACAAAAATAGTGGCACGCACGTACACAAATGCACACACACACACACACCTGTTCATTAGCAGGTGCCTGCAACACTCCAAGACCATCCATGCTCCAACAGAAAATAACATTGGCCACACTGCAAAGGTGGAGTCTGAACTGGTAGCACCAGGGAACTTGACATCCACCACAGTAAATTGTTCACAACCTGAACTGCAAAGAAACCGTCAAGACTTTATTATAAGAAAAATTAAAGGGAAACACTCAGATTTAATCCAGTGCTTTCACAGGAATAACTAAATGAAATCAGTTGACCAAGAAAAATAATAGTCTTACCATCTCTCTTCCATAATCATCTCACACAAAGAAACGACCTTCCCAGAGAGTCTGTCCTTGATACTGCTCTGGCAGTGCAATAGACTGTTGATTTCCTTTCTGAAGTTGCTGCTGCTGCTGCTCCTGATATAGTTTCAGACGTTCAGAAAACTGATAGTCCTGCCAGCCTTTCTGTGTTTCAGCCTGGACTTGCAATGTTGACACTTGTTTTCCAGGAAAGGGAAAGCTTGCCATCCCCATCAAGCTATTGCTTTTATTCACAGGGTGGTGTGTCGGTGCTGACTGATTTATGGAATTATTGAACCCAATAACTTGTGTTGATGAAGGCAACTGATATCCATCTAGCCAGCTATAATCATCCACTGGTGGGTTTTCATTCTTCAATGTCACACCAGACAAGGACTCATCCACAAGTTTGGGAGGGACAGAGTTGAACCCAGGAGGGGGACCCGAGTGCCTAACAGGTCGGCTCACTGGGTTTTTTCTCAAATCTGCTGTCACCATTGATGATGGCTTCATGGACAAGCTATCCACAACAGTTTCTGATGACATAATCAAATCAAACTTAGAAGGTACTGCAGTTTCTGGAACCTGAAGTGGATATTTATATCCAGCACTGAGATTGATAGACTGATGAGGAAATGGAACTGAAACAGCAGTATGCTGCAAAGCTCCCAAATGATCTTGCAACTCATGCTTCATAGGAAATCCATTCTCCAATAAGCTCAAATTGGTCAGTTGATTTGCAATAGAAACTTGGGGTTCTACCAGCCACATTGAAGTATTTGGCTGGATTGATTGCAAATACTGGGCAGTATTACTAGCAAGAGATGTAGGTGGCCTTAAACTTGTATTGAAAGCATTCTGCAAACAAAAACCGTCATTTGGGGCTGAAAGAGACCCAAGATGACTTCCCAAATCAACCATGGAGCTATTAACACCAGACCCCAGAACCTCAGAAGAGGTCAATTTTGAAGCAAACCCATCAGCGTGCTTCTCAGACGCAGTTGGTTTGAAGACAATCACCTCATCCTCTTCTTCCCCTTCCATGTATAAATGTCGCTCTGGCTGAGAGTGTCCAAGATTCACTTGACTCTCTTCTGTATTTTCTTGCCCTGTACCATCTAATATGGGGATCTCCAAAGAACTAGAGAGTGAATAATCATCTGACATTTGTGGCTCAACAGCTATAGCAAATCTCTTCAACTTTGGATCGAAATAAATTCCCTGTTGCCCAACGTGAACCACACTAGCAAGACACTTTCCAGCCGCTACAATTCTCTGAACACAAGCTTTCTTCCCCTTATTGCCACCATCACTTCCAAATGAATGCTTCCTCGAAAAATCAAGGATTAGTTGTGCAGGAAGAAGAGGCAGGAATCCTCTTAATTCTAAGTCTTCAAACAATGCAAGCCGATTAGCAGTCTCATCTTCATCATACCTGCTCATATTGAAGAAACATGTCTCATCTTCATCCTCATTAATAGACGAGAATCTGCTTGACATGAGCTTGTTCAACAAGGAAACACAGTGATTCCAAAAAAATGATCTAGCACTAGCTTGTTTCTCCTCCACTTCAATGCCAAATGCTATATCTTGCCGACAAGCCAACCATTCAACAAAAACCATAATGCCAGGCAACAAATAGCTCATTGAAGGATCATTCAACTGGATGCATCTATCAAGAATGTGCCCCATGAACTCAAAAATGGCAGTAAATGCATTCTGAAGCAGAACTGAACGTTGCAAAATTTCAGCATATGATTGATTTTCAGTTTCTCTATTCGCATTGTGAACAGTGAATATGAGATTGGCTATCAGTCTAGTAATTACAAGTCTACATTCAGCAGCATCTGAACCAAAATTATACTCCTCATCTGGCCCAGAAGCAAGAAGCTCCAGCAAATCACTTCTAGTCATAGAAAAAACTTCCCCAAATGTCTCCAAGCTAGTAAAAGATAATAGAGGAGCATTAACAAATTATTTGACTGGAGTGCTATACAATCCATTGGTCAGAAGGCGTACCTTGTCCGTGTGAAAAGAATGCCATTTAGACGGACAAAACGAATGCGGAAGGCTTTGAAAATCTCGGGCATGCTAGATGCTCTTTCCTTGATAAGACTAGCTTCTACTCCATTATCTTTTGGAACCCTTGTTTCACCTTTTCCTCCCCCTTTTCGAGTCATCCACACAGGCGCCATCTTAACAGAACCTTTGGCATCCCCAAGTAGCTGGGAATAACTCTGACGGTTCTGCAAAAAACAAAATATAGCTAAAACTGTAATTGACATCTCTTAGACACTTTACATATACAAATTTCCAACCAGAAACTGAACTAGTACATGTTTCATTCAATGCCATGGGTAACAATTAACAACATCAGATATGCTTGCAGACAAAAGCTAAGCCTTTAGATCCAAAATCGACAGTCTGTATCTAACAGCAACAGACCCTTTTTGCCTAAGCCTATGATTGCTATGTGGTTCAATGGCTGTTTACTGCACAATCGATGTGCACTTTTATATATATATATATATAAGAAATCAATATGCACTTTTTTTTCATATATAAGTAAATCAATGTGCAATTGTTCATATTTGCTTCAAAAAACAAAAAAAAAATGGAGGCAGAAGTCAGAAAAGAGAGAGAATTAAATTGACCACCAGAATTTCAATGGGGATCTACATGAAGCATTGCATTTAATGCAGCCACAAGTCCATGGACAGAATTCCTCAAGGCTCAAGCTCCTACATAAGAACAGCAGAAATTATAGTTTGGGTGTCATCTGACAAAAGCAACCAACAGATTACTATTTTCCCAGAAGGTTAGGAAGGTCTAGTTCACCTGACTCAATAAAAATGTTGTATCAGATTTTGAAGGGAGGTCATCACAGTGGTAGCCAGAAAGAGGGTAAAAAGGCTTTATGTAAAATTAAAACAAGTCTCTCCATATAACTACGAAGAGATGAACCTGCAATCATGATAGTAAATGGCGCACTTTTTCTATCAATTCCCATGAGCATGAATGAAGTGAGTGTGCACATCCCACACCTATGTACAGGGCTTGCTAATTCAATAACAGGTCAGGTACAGAAGCACTATAACTATTTATTGTACACAGAAGTTTGGAGTTTGCCAGATAGGTCAACTAGTGCAAATTCCACATATAAGGTACCAACATTGGCCATGTCAGAACCCAAGAGCCCAAATTTAAGGCAGCAATTATTACTATAACAAGTTCTCCCAAGTACACCATCCAGCACACTAATCCATAAAGTCGCATGGAAAGATAAGCCAATACCAAAACAGTCACAAAAAATCCAAAGTTGGTATGCACTTAGTCTATGATCCATATTCTTAAGCATCACCTTATTGTTTTCAAGACTATAATACAGTTACTAAATAAACTTCAAGGGTTCGTATGCCATATAATTAAAATTAGACCAAGGATCAAATTTTTGTTACGGTGTGATGTTTCGATTAACACGAAAATGGAAACGCTTCGGAAACATTTCACAAGTTACAAATATTAATATAGAAAAATACAATCTTCTCTATTTTCTAAATAAAAATCGTACAACATTTATGAAAAGTTCTAAATTCGTGTTGACACAATTTATTGTTTCAGTAAATAGCGTTATGCTTCGCTGCATATCTCTATGTTCCGATGTGTTTTAATGGAAACAATGAAGTTTCGTTATTCCATTAGTATTTCGTTTAGGTCTCCTAAAAAACGAAAATGTTTCAGCCGTTTTGATGGGAACAAATGGAAATTTTGTCCCTTGAATTGGACTACCATACAGAAGAAGTATGACATACACTTTATCATCATACCAGCTCTACATAGTGAATGCTTACCTTCTCAAATGCAATAATCAAATTATCCCTTGCTGTGGTAAAAGGGTTATCAACTGCCAAACTTCGGAAATATCGGTAAATAGTCAACAATTCATCCCCCGAATATGAAGCTAGTATTGCAAGCTGAGAATAAAGGAAGGATGAGTTCAATAGCATAGATTTATCACCACAAGACAATTATATGGAAAATAATAATAATAATAATACTAATAAGCCACGTCGGACTCTAACGGACATGAAATGTAAGCAAGCCATAGTAACAAGCAATCAAAAGGGAACACCTGATGATGAGGGTTGCCACTTGAAGGCCAAAGTGAAGAAGCTTGCATATAGTAACTTGATGCTGCTGCAAAATCTCGAGCTTTGGATTCGCCCTCGCCATATAACCCTCTGTAACGAGCAAGATCCCCAAGGTAAATCAAACAACGGTGGCAGGAGATCAATCCTTTCTTCACTTCAGCAGATATATTTCCACCTCGGGACAAAATTTGATTTTCTTGATCATCAGAGAAATAACCCATAGGCAGACCATATTTAGCTAGAATTTTCACCATCAAATCATGATAAAACCCAGTTGCTTCCGAAAGGAAGGTCTTAAACTGGGAACGAATTTTTGTGATTCGATCAGGTCCAGCTCGTGTGGGACCTTTCCCATTTTTAGACGTGGTTGATCCTATTGACGCAAGAGTACCACTCAGGTGTGCTCGTGACTCCTCGATTTTCCTGTAATGCAACTGCCACAAAGCATACTCTATTTCATGCTCTTCAGAGAAAGCATGATCTTCAAGGACAATAGCTTCATAGTTCTCTCGCATCTGTTGCCATGCATCGGGATCCGAGGGAATTCTTGCCTGCACTGCTTTCCGACGCCTATTCTCCAACTCAACATTCTGAAGTGAACAGACAGAAGTCAAACAATTTGGTCATGACCAACACAAATATTTTAAAAATAATAATACATAATAAATAAATAAACATATGATGATATTATAAACAGGGTCAACCAACTAGCACAACTTAAGTTCCTCTAGGCCTTGAGGCAAAAATATTATTTTGATGAAATAAAGTTCCTCTAGGCATTGGGACAAATAAATTATGTACACAATTGTAATACCCACGTCCTTTCATTGGTGTTTTCCCAAAATAAAGCACGTGCACATCAGTTTCACCCTTTTTGCATGAAAGATGACTAGATTGCTATACCCTTTACAGGCATGTGCACAAAGGATCCATTGTACTCAACATTATAAAGTACGTTACAAATATCCTATCATTTAACTGAAGAAAAGTTCTAAGATAAACAAAAGGAATACCTTGGTGTAAAGATGTTGAACACGCTCTCTTGATGAAAGATCTGAAGTATTATCCATTGGAATAGTCATTATCCATCAAAAAAATTTGACTAAATTCACCTCCAAACAATGTAACTTCAACAGGTACATATCACATCTATTCTGCAAAGAAACTGCCTGCAGCATAACAACTCAATCAGAATGAAAATTTTAATACAAAGTCGAAGACACCTACAAAATCCGTATCATCGCGTCTAGGTCTAAAGTTAACAAGGCCACTAGTACTTGCGACAATAACAATTACCAGAAGTTAGAAATAGCAAGTTAAAGCAAGTTCAGAGTCATAATACTGTTAAAATTGATTGCACTCTAAAAAAAGTACAATTAGAATCCCTAATTACCAGCTAATGTTAGTTGTTATTTGTGTGTTATTTATCATTTTTATATAACTGTAGTATTTTTCACGTTTTACACGCCTTCAGCAGATTTGAAGATAAAACCAAGCAAAATAAAGTAAGATGATGTACATTATTTATATGAGTGAGGTGTGTATATTATATTATATATATAAATATATTATAAAATATTTGTTACTTTATATATATTATACAATATCTTTTACTTTATATATATTATATTAGATCTTTTATTATAATATATATACATAGATATATATATCATTTGTGTGTGCAGGTGAGGCGGCCGACAAGGAAAAGAAGGAGGAAGAAGAAAAGAAGAAGAAAAGAAGGAACAAAAGGAGGGAAAAAAGAGGAAAGAAGGGAAAAAAATAATGATAAAAAAAACTCTTCTCAGCTATAAAAAGAGGAAGAGAAGAAGAGAGGGCAGAGAAGAAGAATGGGCAGAGAGGAAGAGAGGGAGAGAACTCCATTCAATTGTTTTCTTTCTTAGGGGTAAATTTTCAGTTAATTTGCTAACAACTTTTCACTCAATTAATTTCTCTTTTCAGTCTTTTCTTTGCCATTATTCTGCTGTAATAATCCTTTTATTTATGAAATCATTTTATTTTTTAAGCCATATCTTTTCTTTTTAATACTCTGAGTAACTAGTTTTATTCCTGAAACCAATTGTAAAGATCATCTAAGGATCTTGAACAACAGAGGTAATTGAGTCTTCATTGTTTTATCTTTAAAATCTTTCAATTATTGGTAATTAAATTCTAGTTCTTTGAAAAAACTTAAATTCTTGACTAAGATTGGTAATTTCTATGCATAAATCTTAGTTTGGTATAGTTATTACACAAATTGATGGTATGAATCTATGACTTTAATTTTATTATTCTACATTTAATTATTATTAAATTTTTGTTCTAATAGCTTAATCTTCCGAATCAAATGCTCAAGACGAAGCTAATAATTTGAGTTATAAAACCTCCGTAGAAATTTCAAGTGAATCAGGTGATCGGATCAATTAGATCCAAGACTTTTTTTTATTTAATTTAATTAAAGTCTCGTTCTTTAACCATCAATCCTCACAAATTAAACTATTTTACTTTGGTTACCATTTTTTGCAATAATTGTCTAATTTTTATTGATACTTTTCAAGGTAAAATTCAAACAGGGTGGTTTATCTTCCAACTGAAGTCATTGTAACACTATAGTCTCTAGCATGACTTAGTCGGTATCTAATCTTTCACCGTGGATGAATTTTAACACCTAACTTTACATGTTTTAATAATTGTTCTCTGTGGATCGATTCTAGTCTTACCGAATTTCATTAACTGCTTCGCCGCACTTGTACTTGGGTATTAATAAATTGTCATATTCTGGGCGTAGTCAAGTATTTTGGCGCCGTTGCCGAGAAACGGCTTTAATAAAATCATGCAAAAAAATTCAAAATTCAAAGTTTAAAAATTAAAAAAAATAATCATAATACCTTTGCAGATTTAAGAACAATTGATTGTTTTCCTACCTTGACGAATCAATCGGAAGGTGTATACCAACTGATCAGTAGTCTATACTCACTTATTACTTCATTCTATTGCTAACTTGTACATTCATATATATTTAGTTCTTTTACTTTTAGTTCAGTTTTTTTTTTTTAATTTTGTGACTAACCTCTTTGGTTGGCATACTCGCCTACTGCTGGACGAAGGACAAAGACAATTAAATTGGTTACCATATTTTCTGTCTTTATTTTTCATCTAACTCATCTAACTTACTAACTATTTAACATTTTTCTTTTATTTAGTGGATAACCCACGTTGGTTACCATGCTAACATTTTATTTTTTGCACTTTATTTCAGATCTTTTTTTTTTTTCTTTGTAGTTTACCTTTCGAGTTGATTCACCACCTATTTAGGTCGATGCTACTTGATATGGTGACTAAATAGCTTCATATATATATATATATATATATATATATATATCTCTTTTTTTTATTTGATTATTGTGAATAACTTTATTTCGAGCTGATTCACCGCCTATTTAAGTCGGCGCCGCTCACTAAGGTTACCATAACGTTATTCTTAACAGACTAACTTGTGTTTCTTTTGTTATTTTTGTGTGCAGGTATTTTAGTATATTGTTGTAAATTTTTTGTTTTTCTTTTCTTTTATTTTCATTATTATTTTTTTTTTGTTTTTTAGTATGTTGTCGTTAGCCAACTCCATAAGTGTCCCGGTCCAATCATTACTATGTCTGTATCCCTCCAAGTAGGTGACCTTCCATTTCCTCAGCTCTAAGAGCCATCAATACTGTTTTTCTTTTCATCTCCGTTTTATCGATGGCCCACTCAGGCTTTTAGCCCGACATTCTGGCCTGTAATGTTCACGTTTTTGTTTCGGGATAGATGCATTAAGGATGTGCATGGACAATTGGTGAGCGTTGACTCGTCTAGTGATCTTTCTCCAATCCACTATATTCTTTTCCCATCTAGGACTGCTGTTCCAAACATTCAGCTAATTAACCGAGGTTCTAATTATATCCCAATAGCGAAAGAATTTAATCATCAACCACCTGTGAATTCCAACCCGCCAAATTCAAATAATGTACCTGAAGGTGGGAATGTATATGCGATCCTCCCCATAGATCTCTATCGAGGACGTATACTCTATGTTCTTCGATAATTCTTATCCAAGGAAAGTTATACTTTTGAAACTCTTTCCATTTTCTCTAAAAAACAAGGCCAAGACATGGTTCAATTCATTAAGGCCTAGGTATATTTATTCTTAGCAAGATCTTTAGACAGAATTCTTAAAAAAATTCTTTTCTGAGCATAAAACTGAGGTGATTCATCACCAAATCTCTCAATTTGTTCCTATGTCTAGTGAATCGTTCTTCCAATGTTAGGAGAGATTCAAAGATTTGTTTAGTGCCTGTCCACATCATAGTTTCACCAATTGGTATATCATAAATACTTTCTATTCATCATTAACTCCACAATTGAAGCAATTCATTGAGCCTATGTGCGCAGGAATTTTGTATGACAAAAACCTATCTGAAGCGTATGACTTCTTTGATTATTTAGCGAATTTGACTAAAGATTGAGCCACAACTGAGACCCAAAATCATGAGTCTAAGCCTAGGATAACATTTCAACTTAATCAAGTAGATAATCTGAATGCTGAATAGCTGCACTTACCCGAAAGTTAAAAGCCATAGAGACAAGGGCGATGTTGTGAATAGTGAGTCTCTCAATAAAGAGAGTTGTTTAATGTGTGGTAAAATGAAACATGAAACTGTTGCATATCCAATTATACCAAATTTCAAGAAGACCTTGCATGGCCAAACCAATATGGTTGGCTATTATCGGCGTACATATAGTGACTAACAAGTTGAGAGGAACCCTTTCTCAAACACATATAACCCTGGATGGCGAAATAACCCAAACTTTGGGCAAAGAAATAAGGGCCCTTCGAATCCTTAAACATTACAAGGAGGGCCTCAAAACACTCAACCTTTCTAATCCCACCCCATTCAAGCTCAACAATTCATGACTTTCCAACCCTAACCTAATACATATCAACCCCCTCATAGAAGGCCTTTAGAAGATAATGTTCATCAATTGATAAATGATATAAGAGAAGTCAATAATAGGGTGGATAGGCCAGACAATGTGTTAGACTAACACACTAGGATGTTGGAGGATATAACAAAGTAAATGTCTGACTTGACACAAGCTTTAACTCAACAAATGTCAGAGGAGATTTTCATCTCAACTACAACCAAATTCAAATATCACAAAGCAAGTAAACATGACCTAAGTAAGAACTAATCCTCAATCCAGTCATGAACAAGTCCAATCATCACACCCTGAGGAGCAAGAAAATCATTGATCAAATCATTCCACTTAAAAAGGAAACTCTTAAGATTAGTGATGAAGGAAATGAAGATGCAAGAGAACAAGAAAGAGAAAAGGATGAGAGTAAGAAAGAGAAAAAGAAAGTTGAACCAATTTTAGAACCAACTAGAGCATCTGAATATAGGGCATTAATGCTACGAAATATGCCTTGTTTCCTCATAGATTAGCCAAACCAAAACATGAGCTTCTGAATTCTAAAATTTATGAAGTGTTTAAGTCAAGATCAACATTCCAATCTTAGATGTCATTAAACAAATTTCCTCCTATGCTAAGTTCTTGAAGGACTTGTGTACTGTGAAAAAAAATTGTATGTCAAGAAAACTGCTATCATAAGTGAGAGCCAAAATACGATTTTGCAATGTAACTCTCCACCAAAGTATAAAGACCTCGGTTATCCTACTATTTCATGTACAATAAGAAAAAACAAGATAGATCGAGCCCTTCTTGATCTAGGAACAAGTGTCAATCTATTTCCTTATTTGGTTTATCAACAACTCGGATTAAGTGAGTTACGCCTTACACGTGTTAACTTGTAATTAGCTAGCAGACCTATTAAGGTTCCCAAGAGTATTGTTGAGTATGTTCTCATTCCAATAAATAAGTTTTACTATCTAGTGGATTTAATTGTGCTAGATACACAACCGGTTAAGAACATTAGTGCTCCTTCCCAAATTACTGTTATCTTAGAACAACCATTTCTAGCCACGTGTACTGCAATAATCCATTGTAAGAATGGGCTGTTAAAGTTGTCATTTGAGAATATGACTGTCGAGATGAATATCTTTTCAATTAGAAAACAATCGGGAAAGTATGAGGATATCAGAGAAGTAGACTGCATTGAGTTTATTGTACAAGAGTACTTTGAAAGTGAATTTTTTGAGGATTCTATCGAAAAAAACTCTTGTTTTGAGTAAGACACATGACCGATTAGATTGTGACCATGTCAAGTCGAGGGACACAATTCCTGAAAGGATAGAAAAAGAACAATATATGCAAGTGGGTCATTAGACCCCATCATTTGAGCTTCTAATTTCTAGTATCATAAAGCCTGTCCCTTCTTAATAAAAAGCACCCACTCCGAAAAGAAAACCTTTACCATCTACATTGAAGTATGTATTCCTTAGTGAAGGTGAGTCTTATCATATTATTATATCCTCTAGCCTATCTGAAGGCCAAGAGAAAAGCCTTGTGAAAGTACTAAAGAATTATAGAAAAGCATTAGATTGGACCATTGCAAACTTTCACGGTATTAGTTCTCTTGTATGCACACATCGCATATATCTTAAGAAAAAATCTAAACCGGTGCGTCAAATGCAAAGGCATTTAAACCCCAACATGAAAGAAGTTGTGAGAGGAGAAGTACTGAAATTTCTCGATGCAGGTATCATATACCCCATCTTTGAGTCAAATTGGGTCAGTCCAACCCAAGTTGTTTCTAAGACATCTAAAGTCACAGTAATTCAAAATGAGAAAAATAAACTAGTGTCCACTAGAATTCAAACTGGGTGGCGCATGTGTATTGACTACCGTCAACTGAATGTTACTAAAAAAGACCACTTTCCACTCCCATTCTTGGACCAAGTTTTAAAACGAGTGACAGGACGGGCCTTTTACTATTTTCTAGATGGGTGCTCTGGGTACAATCAAATTGAAATTGCCTTAGAAGATAAGGATAAAACAACTTTCACATGTCCTTTTGGTACTTATGCTTACAAAAGAATGCCTTTTGCCTGATGTAATGTATCGGCCACCTTTTAAAGATACATGATGAGTATCTTTAGTGATATGGTGAAAAAATTTTTGAAGGTTTTCATGAATAATTTTTTTGTGTACAAAAATATCTATGAGAGTTGTTTGGAACACCTCAAGAAGGTGTTAGAAAGATGCGAGTAGAGTAACCTTGTCCTAAATTGGAAAAAGTGCCACTTCATAGTGACACAAAATATAATGCTTGGACACATCGTGTCTAGCAAGGGGATTAAGGTAAATAAAGTTAAAGTTAAACTGATCCAGAAACTACTTACCCCTAAAACTGTGAAAGACATTCGATCTTTCCTTGGGCATACTGGTTTTTACCAGTGATTCATAGCAGGATTTAGTGTCATCTCTCGTCCAATGTGTCATCTATTATCAAAAGACATTTCATTTGAACAGACGTCGGAATGCCAATAAACTTTTGACAAGATTAAAGAGCTGTTGACAATTACACCTATCATTCGGTCACCCGATTGGTCATCACCTCTCGAGTTGAATTGTGATGCTAGTGATTACGCTGTATAAACAATTTGGGGCAGAGAGTGGACAAGAAACCCTAAGTTATCTATTATGCAAGCCAAACCTTGAATGAAGCTCAATTGAACTACACCACAACTGAAAAGGAACTCATTGCTGTCGGTTTTGCATTAGATAAATTTCGGTCGTACTTAGTAGGGTCATTAGTTATCATATATACTAACCATTATGTACTAAAGTACCTGTTAACCAAGCCTAACGAAAAACCATACCTCATCCGTTAAATTCTTTTGTTACAAGAGTTCCACATTGAAATTTGAGACAAAAAAGAGATAGAGAATGTAGTTACTAACCATTTGTCACGGCGCCCTACTGATGGGGAAGCCAAAGATACTCTCCCTATCAATAAATATTTTCCAGATGAGCATCTTTTCTAAATCCAAGCACTTTCTCAAGCAACTATTCCATGGTTCGCTCATATAGTCAACTTTTTTGCTACTAGCAAGATACCATCACACTAGTCTTACTTAGATAAACGAAAATTGTTCAGAAATGTGAGGTATTTCTTCTACGATGATCCGTACTTATTCAAGTATTGTCCCGATCAAAAAATTCATCGGTGTACACCCAACAATAAGTTTCAATCTATCATGGAGTTTTATCACTCCTATGCTTGTGGTGGACACTTTAGTTCAAAAAAGACGATTGCAAAGATCCTACAATCTGACTTGTATTGGCCCACCATATTTCGTGATGTTCACACTTTTTGCACATCCTGTAATAGATATCAACAACTAAAAAGTCTGACTAGCAGGCACATGATGCCTCTCAGCCCCATACTCTTGAGATATTTGATTATTGGGGTATTGATTTCATGGAACCGGCTCCTAGTTTGTTTGAATTTCTTTACATTCTTGTGGCCATTGACTATGTGCCTAAATAGGTAGAAGCCGTTACTTCTCATACCAATGACCACCGTATTGTGGTCAAATTCTTAAAGAAAAATATATGTTCTCACTTTGGTATGCCTCGTGCTATCATTAGCAATGGTGCCACTCACTTTTGTAATAAACCTGTTGGAATGCTAATGCGAAAGTATGAGGTCGTTCATAAGGTTAGTACACCTCATCATCCTCAAACTAGTGGCCAAGTTGAGTTAGCTAACCGGAAGATTAAGCACATTCTTGAGAAAACTGTTAATCCTAACCTTAAGGATTGGTCCTTCATCCTTAAGGTTAGTGGATACACTCTAAGCTTATAAAACTGCTTACAAAATAGTGTTAGGTGCTTCTCCTTACAAGCTTGTGTATGAAAAATCATGTCACTTTCTGGTGAAAATTGAGCACAAAGTCTATTGGGCCATTCACCAATTTAATGAGAACATAGATGTAGTCGGCCAAACTAGAAAGTTACAGCTCCATGAACTTAAGGAACTCCAAAATAATGCCAATGAGAATACAAAAATCTCTAAGGCCAAGATGAAAACATTCCATAACCAGCACATCCTTCGTAAGTTTTTTCATGTCGAACAAAAAATATTGCTTTATAATTCTCGGTTACACTTGTTTCCGGGCAAATTTAAAAGTAAGTGATCTAAACCTTATCTGGTAAGAGATGTGTCACTGCACAGAGTGGTAGAAATTGAGAATTCCAACAATAGAAATGTTTTTAAAGTCAATTGGCAAAGACTGAAACCCTACTTAGAAAACTTTAGTGTGGATCTTATGAATCCACCACTGTTTGAATAGAAGCAACACCCAATCAGTTTGTACAGTTAGTTTATTCTATTTATTTGATTTGGTAGCTAGTTTATCTTTAGTTGGAGGGAAGAGACCTTTCTTCCCACCCATATTTGTCTCCCACCCTTTCCCTTGCATTTTATTGAAGGACACGTTTGTTTTTCTGATATTTGTGTTATTATTTTCTTTATTTTGTCTTTGTGACCAGCAAACGTCAAAAAACTAGATAGTGTTATGACTTTTCATATAGATGGTCAAGTACTTATATTTGCATGTTGCATCTTTCGGATATTTTCATTTGATATCAGAGGCGAGATAATTCGCCGTGCAAAGATGGTGAGAGAAGTTGAGCTCCAAGAGGAACAACCTCAACCTCTTACTGGTGGCAGTACTCTGGCCAGTAAGAGAAGAACAAAAAGACTAAATAGGTGTCACCGTTATACTAGATACACATGTGTGGATAAAAATTATAAAAAGAGTAACCGATTAATGTCAGGGAATCAAATGGTTTACCTTGATATTGTTAAAGGGCAAGTAAATGCTAAGGCATTGAGACGCCTTTCGTTTTTTGCTGTGTGTTTTTGTTATGTGTTTTTACTGTGTATTTTTTTTAGTCTAGTGATGGGCATTTATAGGTTAGCATTGTAACAATAGTACTAGACCAATGTTTTGGTAAGAGAAAACATATCCATTTTAATGTTTTTAGTTTCCTTTTTTCAAATTTTGTAAAAAACTAAAAAAAAAAAAAAATTAAACAAACGCCGTTTTCTGTTTTTTTTTTTTTTAAAAAAACAATAAACATTACCAAATGAGACCTTATTTTGCAGATATTTTGTATTTTTTTTTTAAAAAACAAAAAAAATAAAAACATACGCAAGGCCGAGAAGTGTACAATTTGAATACACTTGAGATTTACAAAAGAGGTTTGCGTATTTTTTATAATTTTGTACAATTTTATGTGAAATGTAAATTTGAATTTTCGAGATTTGTTGAAATATGCTTTCATTCACATTAGCATAATTTTTGTTTTATCTTTTTTTTAATACAAATGCAAGATTTTATCTTAACACATAGAAAGAGACAATTTTACATCACTTATTATCATATCATGATAAATTTAGTATTTTTACATATTTTACAATTATCTTTAGAAAAGTGAAGATTTTTTACCAAGTAAGCTTTAAAGTCAATCACGTCTTTCGAAGTGTTTACATTCACTCTTAATGAATTTCTTCCACATCACTCTTTCAATAGCTCAATTATACTTGTATTTGACTCAATTGTTCGAATTGCTACGGTAATTGAATATGTTAAATTCTTAAAATCTTGAATTGTTGTGCACCTTAAAAAATGAATCGAGGTATCTTTGAATCTTTGAGCCACAAATTTCTTTGTTAATATAATTCCCTTGAAACTATCTTTAAGCTTATTTCTTTGTCTCTTGCTACATATATCATTGCTAAAGTTTTGTCCCTAAATACGAAAGCACAAGTATTTTCACTTGTGCAAGTTGAATTGAGAAATAGGGTAATTTATTTGCAATATGAAAAAAAAATAATAATAATTTAGCAACGAAAGAAAAAAAAAGGAAAGTACCAAAAAAAAAAAAAAGAATAACAGGTTGGTTGTTGAAAAAAAAAAAAAGAGAGAAAAAAATCCTATATAATCAAATGAATTAAGAAAATTGAAGGTATGTATTCATTGATCAGTTCATGCCTTGATCACACATGTTTTGAGCTTTTTGTCCTTTCTTTATCCCTACCTTATATCTAATGGCTAAGTAACAATCTGGAAAAAGTCTTCGAAAATCTAATGTGTACAATGTTTGTTCATTCAATCCGTAGAGAATTCACTTATCAGTTGCTTGTGTGATTTTAACGTTGAGTATTCTTTCATGGAGCTATGCCAAGTCATCTCTCAAGTTATATATTCACATCATTTTCTTTATAGTTGGCTGTTTTGATTTTTTATTATATTTACTTTTTTACAAGGACAACCGGTGTGATATGCATTTGTTCTTTCTTGCTAAGAAAATATCTAGTGAGGTTGAATCAAAATTTCAAGGATGTATCTGTGGTTTTATGTTGTAATACTTTTTTTATCATGTAATGATCACAAGCACACAAAAGCCTCTCATATGTTGTTTTAAGACATTATTTTGCTTGTGTATTAACAAGTAAGATATACAGAATATGCTTTTGTTATGATACATATAATATGTTTTTTTCATTATCTTCACTTGTAGACCACATTTTAAAGTTTGTGAGTAGCATCACTGGAAACCCTCACGAGACACCACTCGTCCACTAGGGGTAACCTAAGTGGTTTAAAACCTTAGTGCATATGCTAAATGCACTCATGGTTCCTATGAAAGTGAAACATATCTTTTTATCTTTTAAATATGTGTATTTGCTTTGCTAGGGACTAACAAAATCTTAGTTGGCGTGTGTGATTGCACTCTAAAAAAGTACCATTGGAGTCCCTAATTACCGGCTAATGTTAGTTATTATTTGTGTGTTACTTATCATTTTTATATAACTATAGTATTTTTTACATTTTACACGCCTTGAGTAAATTTGAAGATAAAATCAACCAAAATGAAGAGTGTGTATATTATATTATATATATTATAAAATATCTTTTACTTTATATATATTATATTATATCTTACTATTATAATATATATATATATAGATATATATCATTTGTGTGTGCAGGTGAGGCAGCCGACAAGGAAAAGGAGGAAGAAGAAAAGAAGATGAAAAGAAGGAAGAAAAGGAGGGAAAAAAGAGGAAAGAAGAAAAAAATAATATAAAAAACACTCTTCTTGGCTATAAAAAGAGAAAGAGAGGAAGAGAGGGCAGAGAAGAAGGGGGCAGATAGGAAGAGAGGAAGTGAGCTTCATTCAATTGTTTTCTTTCTTAGAGGTAGATTTCCAGTTAGTTTGCTAACAGCTTTTCACTCAATTAATTTTTCTTTCAATATTTTCTTTGTCGTTATTCTGTTGTAATAATTCTTTTATTTATGAAGTCATTTTATTTTTCAAGCCGTATATTTTCTTTTCAATACCATGAGTAGCTAGTTTTATTCTTAGAACCAATTGTGAAGATTATCTGAGCATCTTGAAATGTCAACGGAGGTAATTAAGTTTTCATTATTTTATCTTTAATATCTTTCAATTCTTGGTAATTAAATTCTAGATCTTTGAGAATATTTAAATTCTTGAATAAGTTTGGTAATTTTTATGCACAAATCTTAGTTTGATATATCTATTGCACAAATCAATGGTATAAATCTATGGCTTTAATTTTATTATTCTAGATTTAATTATTATTGAACTTTTGTTCTAATAGCCTAATTTTCTAAATCAAAGGCTAAAGACGAAACCAATGATTTGAGTTACAAAACCTCCATTGATATTTCGGGTGAATCAAGTGATCAAATCAATTGAATCCAAAGCTTTTTTTATTTAATTTAATTAAAGTCTCATTTTTCAACCAACAATTCTCACAAATTAAACTATTTTGCTTTGGTTATCATTTTCTGCAATAATTGTCCAATTCTCATCGATACTTTTCAAGGTGAAATTCAAACAAGTTAGCTTAGATTACAACTGAAGCCATTGTAATACTATAGTGTCTAGCATGGCTTAGTCAATATCTAATCTTTTACTGTGGATGAATTTTAACACCTAACTTTGCATATTTTGATAACTGTTCCCTATGAATCAATTCCGGTCTTACCGGATTTTATTTACTACTTCGCCGTACCTACACTTGGGTGTTAATAGAGTATCATATTCTGGGCGTAGTCAAAAAATGCTGAAAGTTCAATATTAAACACAGCACACGCGCAGATAAAAGTATATAAAAATTATCGAAAACACTTTAACCAAAACAAAAATAAAAAGGAACATTTCGTATCAAATTTAGCTAGCACTGAAGGATATAAAGTTCATTTTAGTGCGATCGATTAGAAAGAATGAAACGAACCAAAATTATGTCATCAGGTGTTTGTGTCACGATGATCATTGATTTTTTTTAATTTTTTATAAGGGAATGACTTTGCGTTAAAAAACATCAAGGGGATGCAACCCATATATACAAAAGGACTCATATGAAAAGTATACTTAGAACTATAAATCCCTTACACCTCCATGCTATCCATAAAAACCAAAAAAATGGCCAAAGATTTGGTTGAACCATCCACAAGAGCCGACTATACAAAATAGACACAAAAATGAGAACCTATACAAAGGCTATTCAATGCCCATAAAGGTTCCCCTATTTCTTTCTCCCCACATCAACCACATTAGGTAAAAAGGGGCTATATTACAAGCCTTCCTACAATTCTCCCCACCCTACCGCGTCCACTAGCTCTGAAGCATCATTGTAATCTCTATACGGCTAGTACATCCCAAAGACAATCAGAATAAAGGGCCAAATTTTTAAGTAAAAAAGGGCCATATTCCAAGCCTTCCTACAATTCTCCCTACCCTACCGCATCCACCAGCTCTGAATCATCATTCTAATCTCTATAGGGCATATCTAGTACATCCCAAAGATAGTCAGAATAAGGGTCCAAAAAATTTGGCCCCATAGGCTTTCAGTAAACAAATATTATGGGGCACAGTTAAAAATTCAAGAGTTAAATTTGACATAGGCTTCCCATAGGATGTACATAGAAAATGTGTACATGTATTTACAGGAATACATACAAAATTCACCTATAAGTTTCAACTATCTGAATGGACAGCCCATTTATTGCATGAGCTTTTGCTAAAAAGACACTTCTTGCAAGTGTCATGTATTTTATTAAGTCAAAGAAGAACTTCACAATTACAAATATCTAAAATAGGTTACATGGAATGGGAACGGGAATGTGACATGCCACATGTTCTAAAATGTGGAACAATAGGGATAGACTTGTATAAATTATGCTACAAGAATTTAAGGTACTTCTCGAGCAATTTTCTTTTACCAGTTAGACATCCAATAAATTTAATCTATTTTTCAAATTAATCGTGTAAAAACACACTTCTAGGAGCATTATAGCCTTTTTGTTTTTAATATTATTTTGCCAAAAGACCATTCTCCCTGGATTTTCATTAATTGTATTTAACATTCTTCCTCCTTAGGTCATCTTTAAGGAAATAAATAGGAAAAAGATTTTGGGAACATATTGGATTGCTAAATTCACTGTTTTAGAATGTAAGTGTACCATGTTTCAGAACGCTGTACCAAAAACGTAAATTGCTAGGGTATTAAAGTCTTGTGGTACCACTAATCCAAACACATCATATTTACACCTAAACCACCTTTTTCTAAAGAAAATGATAAATATTATTTGTTTTCCCTCATTAACTGCAACTATGTTACACAGACTCTTCTAAAATGTATGAAGTACCCGTGCTAGACACTCGAAACTCGAGACTCCGACACTTGAAAAAGAGTATGAGCATGAGATATGTGTTCGACATATATTGTTGGACATTCACCAAACAAAAATGTTTAGTAATGCAAATTTATCATATAAATATGCCTAAAACTCCATATTATACAAGAATGCTAAACACTATTTTATATTATAAAAAAAATTTTGATAGTTAAATAAATTTTATTAAAGAGAAAAGCGCCTAATCAGAGACCCACCTCTTGTACACCAGGAGTATACAAAAAAGCATAACATCAAGCACTAAAAAGATCTTCCATAAAAGACTATTTTACAATATAAAATAAAGGAGTATATTAAAAAATATAAATACTTTGCCGCGTCCTCGTATCTTCAAACACAAAAATTAGATAAATCCGACACTTAGGCACATACCAACACCCGAGTCCATGTAACATAGAATTACAACATCCATTATGTTTTGAATAAGAACAAGAAGAAACTTCAAGTATCATCTCTCATATGAAATACCTTGTGAACATTTTAAAGTTTTTATTATCTAACCCAAAAGAAAAAATGTTAGCCGTCACAGAGACTGCCGTGAAGCAGAATTGCAGCCAGAGCCAACAATACTTTCAGTATGCTGCCTATCATCACACTAGTGTTTAGAGATGGACCATGTGGGACAACTTGCACGAATCCGAAGTGAATTTTTGAAGCAATGTGAATAAATTGTAATGGCGATATATGCAGGTGGGAAAAACCCAGTTCAACAATCAACTTCCCATTTCCAGAATGTGCGGCACAAAATTACAGCAACCCACTTAAATGCTCTGCATAAACCCCTAAAGTTGGTTTCATAAAAATTTTAAATTATGTTTCATTTTTAATACCTTTTTTAATAGCTTTACTAGCTGGTCATAAAAACCTATTCAGTTTCTCTTTTGGCAGGTAAGCCTATCCAATTTCAACAACCCAAAACGCAGTGTACACATGCGAGCATGTCTTTGCTTCAAGAGTACATAGAAGCATTGAATCAAACAAGTGGACAGCCTAAGTTCAATTTGCACATGTCAAACAACCACACCGAACTTAAAGCTGCCCCAAATACACCTTTGAAACTAATAAAATTTAAAAACCACCTGCAAAAAATTAAGCTTTAACAACACAATACTCCCGAAAAACAGAGAGAGACGGGACACGAAGGTAACAGAACCCAAACAATCAAAAATGTAAGTAAGAAATACCCCAACCAATTGGCCAACCAATCAATCCATAAAACTTTGGAACCCCAAATTAATAGAATCCGCAAAGACAGATCGGACAAAAATTAACCCACTACGCACACATCGATTTCCAACCAAACCCATAAAAAATAAAAATAAAAAAGGCGCAGATTCAACCAAAAACAAAAATTATACAAGTATATACATATACGTATTTACCTATTTCGAAATCAGATCTGCAGAGATCTCGTCCCGTAGGCAATAGAATCGCTGTGGACTTTGTTTTCGGCAAATTTGATCAGCGATTCTAAGAGAGAGGGAGACGAAGACCTACGAGTGCGAGGACACGAATAAAGAGCTTCGGGGAGAGACAGCCAGTAGATGGTTTTGTTGGGTTGTATTTTCAAGTCATTCGTTGGAATGAACATGAAAAGCAACATGAATCTCATCAATCTCGCAGGACTCCTTTGGGTCTCTTTTCTTGGTTTGGTCTACTACGCGGCTAGGACAACCCCGGAGGCCAGAAGTCTCATCTATATTTACATTTTTTTATATATTTTAAACTCAAATCTTTTAGTTATATAATAACTATTGCCTGCAGGGAGGTATGCATGTATCTGTACTATATATATTGTAATAATACGTTGTGATATCAGATTTGAAGTCCTGATTTATTTTTTAAAATTTTTAAAATAAAAAACAAATATGTCATGAAGTCATTAGTCCTTTATAAATATGGTAATATTTTTTAAATTGTCACCTTTTTAATATAAAAACTTTAAAAGTAATTAAAAATAATACTTAAAATCTAAATGTAAATGTGTTATTATTGATTATTTAAAATCAATATGGTAATTAAATCTAGTAGTCTTTTTAAATTCTTAAAAGTTAGTGTCCTTCCAAAACGTTCTAGCTTTCTCTAAATTTTCTTTTTGTGTAATTTATGTACATGTGCATCTGAATTTTTTGGTAAATTATATTCACTCACATCTTACAATTTATTTAATAAAAGAGCTTAGTAAACTTCTTTAATGAGTTAATCCAATTTATTAACATGTTAGTTTTAAAATTATTATAATGATAAAAAGTAATGAGATATAAGCATAAGTCAAGAGACTTACTAATCTTAAATATTTAGACCTTACTTTTGGTTAGTTTTGAAATTATCATAATGATAAAAAGTAATGAGATATAAACACAAGTCAAGTAACCTATTGAGAATCATTAAAAAGCATAAAGAAAAGCACATTCTACCCAATATTAGAATCTTAAATGTGTAGATTTTACTTTTGGTGTAATTGATCTTGTGATCCAAAATCAAATCAAGCTAACATTTTTTTGCTTATTTAATTTTACAAATATATATGATATAAGTATGGAATTAAAAGATATTATAAATATCTTCATACCATGGAAAATTAGTTAATCTTCTTAATTTCATTATTAATCTGTATTTTCTTATCAATAAAGTACATTAATATTTTTTTATTTATTTGAATTATCATTTCAAGATAGTGATTAGACGCATATATAAGATCAAAAGTCTAAAATAGATGATAATTTTATGCTTCACATTGAGAAAAGTTAATTTAAGTAACGACATTAAATATGAATATATAATGTTGCCTCATCTTCAACCTTTTTTGCTACAATTTCTATTTCTTTCTTTCTTATCATGCATTGTATATGGTTGAATAAATTTGATTTCCAGACTTTAAACTAATATATTTTCTGCAACGGACATAGATATATTAAAAATATGACTTATAATAGTTATTTTATTCAAATTCTTTTTATAAATTCTTTTTATTTATTAAAATAAAGAAAATAATTTTACATATTTAATTCGTTTAGCATTATATTTTAAACACATGATCTAGCAAACATCTATGACTACTATCATATTTTGTCTTATGAATCTAATATCTATGACTCTATGTATAGTACAGGTTTACTGCTAGTGTATATATATCAATTTGTACATATTTTGTCCTCGAGATTACTTATTTGAAAAAATTATTAGTTCAATTAACATATGAAACCGGTGTGTTTATCTATATTTGATGTAAAAAAATTTAGTCCTGCACTTCTCCATAATTTTTCAAAACTCGTATTACCCCAATTAAATTATGTAATCATTTTCATAAATAGTTATGAACTTAAATCTTGAATTGATAAGACATTTATGATTATAGATCCATGTGGTAAGATTTTTTATCATAATATGAATATACCCGAGAGCACGATTATGATGATAAATCTTTTTTCAAGCCCGAAATAACAACCAAGAGGGATGTGAAGTAGGTTTTTCAAAAATTAAAATATCAAAAATTATTAGAAAGCCAAATGTACAAGTATTTGAAATGTAAAGACAAGTCAAGAGAGAGGTGAATTGGGTTTTTCAAAACTTAAAATACCAAAAATAATTTCGAAACCAAATGTACAAGCTTGTGACATGTAAGCTCTGCTTGATTTTACGTAAAATATTTTTTAATTTAAATATTTTTTATGTAAAAAGTTTTACTCAAAATTTTTTTTTTTCATTTTCTGGTATTTAGTTGGTTTTTGAAAATTGTTTTCTACAAAAAAAAAATTATATAATGCATCTTTGTGGTTGGGGTTGGTGTGGGGGTCAAGGTCGAGGTGGTGGTGGCAGGTGGTGTGCGAGGCTGGTGGTGGTGCAGTGGCAGCAATGGTGGTAGCGATGGTGATAGTAAAGGTGGCATGTGGCAGTGGGCATGATGGTGGCTGTGGTGATGGTGGTCGGTGAGTCGTGTTAGTGGTGGTAATGGTGATGGGTAGCGATGATTGTGGCGGGACATTATGGTAAAATGGTTGAAATAGAGTTGAATGGTTAGAAGGGCTAAAAGCAATGCGAACCCATAAATTTTGTCCAGTGGATGCGGAAAATACCATTGAACAATTGTTTATAAGTAAGATGATAAATTCAAGAAATAAAAAGAATACGATAACACTCAAAATTCTATATATCGATAACAAATGTTTCTTATACAAAACAACATTTAAATTAATGTGACAAACTACAATAATCCCCTTCGTTGTTTCATATTCTGAATTATTTGCAAAATAACTTAATTATCTATAATGTTGAATATGTCTCTTTCAATATATGTCACCAAGCAATCATTCATCAACTCATCTTCTGTGCAATTACAGAGTGAAGTCTTCATAATATGCATTGCAGAAAAAGCTCTCTCAATCGATGCAGTTGCAACTGCTAAGATCAATGCCAACTTCACAAACAGATAAACTAATGAATAAACAATATCCTTTTTTATTTCAATTAATTTTTGAGCAAACTGACCAATCCCTATCACTTTAGAAAATTGATCATTAGAACTAACATCTAGAAAGTAGGTCTCAAGTAAATTATCAAGTCCCATAAGCTCTAATACGGAAAACTCAAAAGGATAAAATTCGACAAACTGAAGCAATTTTCTCTTATCAAAGAAAAAGAATGAATAGCTTAGATAAAGAGATGCCATACACAATAACAACTCCGTACTCACCTCATTAAAATAGTGTGGATCAGTTCCTAATTTAATGGGTAAATGGATTTTGGGTTGGGCAAAAAAAATTTTGAAATGGATATTAGGTATTGGGTTTGGTTGGGCAAAGTCAATTTTTAATTAAGTCAGGTTAAAAAAAAAAAATTTAAATTTCAGTAGAGGTAGCCGATGCCGCTCAGCCATGCGTTAGTCCCCCGCTGACTAAAAGTAAAAATTGAGTTACAGAATTTTAAAACATAAGTCATTTATTGTCTTTTTTATAAAAAAAATTTGAAAAATATTTTCCTTACTTTTTGTTCAATCAAAGGAAAATGAATGAAACGTATTTCAAGAAAATATTTTTTCACAAATCAAATGGAGCTATACAAAGAATTTCCAACTTATGCAAAATATAGCTAAGCCTAATGATATGAAAGTATGCTTGCTTAAGAAAATATGAATGACGGATACAAGAAATAAAAATATATAATAAAAGGAATATTAAGCCTGTGTTTGAGTCAAGGATTTGGTGATGAAAAAGAAAAGAAAATGAAAAAGATAAGGGAAAAAAACAACAAAAATTCTCTTTCATTTTATTCTCTTTTCGCTTACGTTTCCCTTTTCCTTCGTTTTTCCCTTGATAAATCAGGGTTCCAAACACAGTCTAAGGGAAAAGGTCCGGTAGGTAGGTGTAAGCATCCCATTTTTGCTCGCTTGGCAATCTCCGGCCCGACTAGATCCAGTTTTCAAACATTGCAATACATGCAAGCTCAATATAAGTCTTTCAAACTCCAATCTAGTCAACTAGTTGCTTCTCAGACCCACAAGGCCTAATCGAAGCCATAAACATCACCATACCCCTAGGCATTCCAAGCAGCTTTTCGAGACCGGGCGGTCTTGGAAACCAATGCCATCCAGGTAGCTTCCCGAGATTAGGCAATCTCAAGGACCAACACCTTATCAAATTCCAGACGGTTCACTTCTGGCGCATACTAGCCCACCAATGTAGAATGTCCGTCATTTAGTAGTTCTCCGAGACCAGGCGTTCTCGAAAACCAACACCACCATCACAGGTAGCTCTCTGAAACCATGCATTCTCAAAAACCAACACTACCCTACAGGTAGCTCTTTGAGACCGGGGGGTCTCAAGAGCTAACACCACATAGGTAGTTTTTCGAGACCGAGCGGTCTCGGGAACCAACACCTAGGTCAACACCAGCGCCTGCTAGCCCGACTAGGTGAAAAATGACCAAACCCGCCCCTTGAGCCTCCAGGCACGTCTTAAGACAGTTTAAAATCTCTTGAGATGATAAGTCCACCTTTCCAAAGTATTATTAAGCAGTTAGACGTACTCAGCATGTCATTTTGTCTAATTCCGGTCCCACCTTGGCTAACTTCAGTCAAAATGACTGTTTTACCCCTAGACGCCCTAGTACAACGCAAATCCCACCTAACAGTGAAAAACTCTTCTGGGATCATCCCTGAATGACCCGGCACGCTTAACATAAAACTCTGGTCTATTCCTGACCTTTTTCAACCAAACCTGGTCAAAATGACCATTTTACCCCTTGCGACCCAAGCGCGCCCCGAAACTACACTGGTCTTAGAATATCGAACGGCGGGTCTTGTCATATATCCCTGTTTAACCTAAGGTAGACCTTACAACATTAAACACTCCCGACTCAATGAAAGTTCCCTAGAGCGTCTTGTAAATGCTTCGCCAAGATTACCTTTTCTCCCAATTTCCTGGTTATAACGCACCGTCAAATGACTTGAGAAATGCGTAAACCAGGGAATTCCCGAAAGCTTGTTCATGGGTCTTTTCATCTCTATGGCTTGATCAGATAGATCACTCCCCGAAGTCCCTCATCACATGGCTTGAAAATTGCTACTTTTAGCAACCTCTGGAGTGTCTCACAGACGCTTCGCCAAGATTGACTTTTTCTCCGATTCCTTAATTATAACGCATCGTCTAACGACTTAAGAAATGCGTAAATTAGGGAATTCCTGAAAGTATTTCTGAAGTACTTTCCATCAATACAATCTAATCGAAGAGATCGCTTCCCGAAGGCCTTGATCATACGGTACACAAACGGCTACTTTTAAACTCCCACGGAGCGTATCGCAGACGCTCTGCAAAAATGCGATTTCATGCACACTTCCCGAGATGATATATCACACTTTCGAACGCAATTCAGACTTTTTGAAAACTTAAAAGTTTATGAGAAATCCTAAGAGAACACCATAGATGCAACCGATTCCTCTGAAACCTTCCTGGTTGGCATAATTATCGAGGCAAATTTTAAACGAACGCTCCCGACGATAGAGCGTATGCTACATGTACCTAGATTTTGATCAGATTGACCAAACTTCGCTTAACCGTTAAGATTTAGCCAGTACAATGGGTGCCACGTGGTATTCTGCTACTGAAATAGTACTGGCACATGTAGCACATGTGCCAGGGCAAATTTTGCCCATGAGCATTGTAAGCACCCCATTTTTGACCGCTCAGCAGTCTACACTCCGTCTAGACTTGTGTTTAAGTCATTGTGGGCATATTCCTATCGAAACCAATTCTCTGGGTCCAAATCCCATCTTTCCATCGCTTCACAGGCTTGTCAGGCCCAAATAGAGGCAAAATGACCAAAATGCCCTTAGGGGCATTATCCTTTCCTTTTCGATTCCAATCCCACTCTCGAGACAGTTTATTCCTCGAGACGGTTCCAACTCAGACACATCTCTTCGGAGACGATAAGTCCCCTTTTCCAATCCTTCTCTTGAGACAGTTATTTCTCGAGACGGTTCCAATCCAGGCACGTCTCTTCGGAGACGATAAGTTCCCTTTCCAATCCCACTCTTGAGACAGTTTATTCCTCGAGACGGTTCCAATCCAGGCATGTCTCTTTGGAGATGATAAGTCCCCTTTTCAATCCCACTCTTGAGACAGTTTATTCCTCGAGACGGTTCCAACCCAGGCACGTCTCTTCGGAGACGATAAGTCCCCTTTCCAATCCCTCTCTTGAGACAGTTTATTCCTCGAGACGGTTCCAATCCAGGCACGTCTCTTCGAAGACGATAAGTCCCCTTTTCCAATCCCTCTCTGGAGACAGTTTATTCCTCGAGACTGTCCGAGTAGCGAAACTACTCACAAAACCGTTAGAGTAGCAGAAATACTCACAAATAGGTCGATATAGGGAATTGGCAACAAACCCCTGTGTCAAGATGACTGCTATTAGAGTGGCGAAAACACTCAAAACTCAGGTCAACACCAGTTTTTGTTAGCCCACTTCGGTGAAAAATGACCAAACTGCCCTTTGGACCTTTTCCGAGTCTTTCCGGTCAAGATGACCATTTTGCCCCTCGACATCCGAATGCCCCAGGAACCACACCGGCTCTAGGTCTCAAATCGGTAACCCTCTAAGATTACTTTTTATAGTATTCTCAACCTTCCTTTACCTTTCCGAATTATTCCGAGTCAGTTCCGGCCAACCCGGAACAAAATGACCGTTTTGCCCCTAGAGGGCCGATCTCCTTTTTCGACCACACCGGCTTTGGGTATCAAACCAGTAACCTCTTGAGACTACTTTTTATAGTGTTCTCAATCTCCTTTTACCTTTCCGGATCATTCCAAGTCAGTTCCGGCCAACCCGGTACGAAATGACCGTTTTGCCCCTGGTGGGCCGGTCTTCTTTTCCGACCACGCCGGCTTTGGAGATCAAATCGGCAACCTCTGGGAACATTCTGAATAATGTTTTCAGATTCCAAGTCTTCTTTTGGGACAATCCGAGTTTGTCTTGGCAGTTTCCCGGTCCGATTGACCGTTTTGCCCTTAAAGGCCCGGTCAACCTTTCCGACCCGTCTTATCCTCACTTTTCAAGTCAAATACTTCTAGGACACTATTTTAAGTGTTCTTGCTCTTTTTCGGCCTTCCGGGTCATTCCCGACTCCTTCAAATCATTCCCGGACTTTCCAGAGCCACTCCTAGTGAAGCTAGGGTAAAAATTGCATCGTAGTCACTAGTACAGGCGCCCAAATCTAGTCAAAGATACGTTACTTGCCGACCTTAAACATTTCCTAAATGGTATTAGTGGCGCCAAACCAAAAAATGGCCTGGCGCCACTCCTAATGGCGCTAGTGTAAACTTTGGCCTTGCGCCACTGCAACAGGCGTCAGTGTTATCCAACCTCTATAAATACAAAGCCTCATTCAAAGTGAAAAGGATCCGCAAATTCAACCTAAAAATCATATAATTCGATATACAGAGCTCGAGCACCTCCTAAACCCTAGCTTCCCTAGGTTTTCCAAACCCTAGCCACCATACAGTAAACCCTAGCCTCCTATACACTCCTATACACCCCCATACACTCATGCACTAGCCTTCAGCCCTCCTTTGAAGATTTGAAGAGCTGCAACCTAAAGCTTGAAGACAACTCTTGAAGATCAAAGACGAAGATCAAGACGAAGACCGAAGAAAGCAAGGTGCGCAAAATAACAAGACAATGTAGACTTTCTCTTTAAATTTCCGCACTTCCCCCTCTCTCTTCTCTCTCCTAACCCACTTGGGTTTTCTCTATTTTAATCCCCCATCTCTTTCCCCCTCTTTCTTTGCATGCTTGAAATAAGGGGACTCCCGGTTCATGTGTAGGATTAGACTGTTGGAGAGTCACCGTGTCGGGGGCTTTCTTCTAGTCTAACCAGAGACCACGTGGGTCTGGCCCCCTTGATTATGTGGTGAAGCCTTAGCCTTGTATGTTCACGACCCCAAAATTGCATTGTGCACGTCATGATCTTGCATCTTCCAAAAACCATTTTCAAAGTTGTTTTTCAAATCGTTTTCAAACATGTTTTCAAAATTGCATCAAAATCTCTTTTTCAAAATATATTTTCAAAATCACAATCCTAGGGTGATTCTAGCTTTTCAATGGCTAGGATTGCTTTAGGAAAGTGTTACATTTAAAGTGACCAATACGATCCATATTTTCAAATCTTATTGTTTTCAAAACCGCTTTCCTAAAGTGATTTTAGCCCTCTTATGGTTAGAATTGCTTTAGGAAAGTGAGATGTTTTTACACCTTCTAAAAATTCTCTTTTCAAAAAGTCTTTCTTCCTAAAAATCTCTTTTTCAACATACTTTCTTAAAACTCTCCTCTCCAAAATTATTTTCAAAAACTCCCTCCCAAGTCTATTTTTCAAAGCTTCCTTTTTCAACTCCTTTCCAAAAACTCTTTCTCCTCAAAATTCACTTTCTAAAAACACTCCTTAAATTCACTTTCCTAAAAACTCTCTCCAACAATCTCCTTCCAAAAATCTTTTTAAAAAACTCTCTTTCCAAAATCTCCCTTCTAGAAACTCCCCTCTAGGATTTCCTTCCAAAAAAAAAAAACTTGTTTCTAAAAACACACTTTCCAAAACTCCTTCTCTTTAGAATCGTTTTCCAAAAACTCCCTTTTCAAATTCACTTTCCAAAAACTCCTCCCTAGGATTCTCTTCTAGAAAACCTTCGTTTCCAAAAATACACTTTCCAAAAAAAAAAAAAACTATTTCCTTAGAGCCCAAGTCAAGCCCTAGAACCCACAATTAGAAAACCCTAATTTTCTTTTCAAAAACATGGTTTTCAAACTTTGCCCCAAACCTAGGTGTCCAAAACCTTTTGTTTTCACATCCAAACTATATACGTTTCCAAAACCTGTTTTCTATGTCGAAATTATAATTTTCCAAATCTAGGGTTTCTAGAATATCCCTTTCCAAATCCTTGCCAAGTCCTATCTTCCCTTTAGGAAACGAAATCTAATATTCCCATTTAGGAAACCAAATCCAATTCTCCGTTTTTGGAAACGAAATCAAACTTTCTCTTTTGGAAACTAAATCCAATCCCTTCCTAATCCAACTCTTTCCTAATTCAACTCCTTTCTAATCTTCTACTTTCCTAAATTCTAAGTTTCCAAAACTTGAAACATAAAAATCTTTTCTAAATTTTAAAACTCAATTTCCACATCCTTCCTAACTCCACTCTTTCCTAATTCTACCCCTTTCCAAATCATAACTTTCCAAATCCAAGTTTTCAAATCTTTCCTAAACTCAACCTTTCCTAATCTCAAGATTTTTGAAAACTCAAACTTCCAAACTTTCCAAATTCTAAACTTTCCAAAACTTCAACATCTTTCCAAATCTAAGGCTTTTCTAAACTCAAAACTTTCTTAATTCAAACATTTTCTAAATCGAAAACTCTCCTTTTTCAAACCTTTCCAAATTCAGACTTTCCTAAATTGAAACTTCCCTATCTCAAAACTTTCTAAATTCAAAACTTTCCAATTTTCAAACTTTCCTAATTCTAAAATTTTCCTAATTCAAAACTCTCCAAAAATGAAACTTTCCTAATTCCAAAACTTTTCTAAGTTGAAACTTTCCTAATTCCTAAACCTTCCAAGTCGAGTCTTTCCTAAGTCTCTTTCCTAAAGTCTAGGTTTCTTAAACTTCCATCTTAAGTCTAAATCTCTCTTCCAAATTCTATCTTTTCAAATCAAGATTCAATCTTTTCAATTCCAAAATTCTAAATTCCAATTTTCAATCCTCTATTCAAAGTTCAATCTCTCAATCTTCCAATTCAATCTCTTTCTTCCAATCCAATCTCTCTTTTCAAATCAATTTCTTTTCAATCGGACTCCGGTCCGAACTACGACTGACTTGATTCCCCCAAAGGGATACGTAGGCAACCTTCATAGGTGCGGTCACAACACTTTTCAAACTTTCAATTCCACCCTCATGGGTGCAGTCTCCACATTTTTCAAATCTCAAATTCCAATCTATTTTCAAAATTCCAATTTCAAATTTCTATTTCCAAATTTCTATTTCCAATTTTCAAACTTTCCAATTTCAATTCCATCTTTTCAAATCTATTTTCAAATCAAATCAATTTCAAATCAATCTCTTTCCAAATCTATTTTTCAATTCTCTTTTCTTGCACTTGCATATCATCCATCATGTTAATTTCTTTTCAAAAATTCCTTTTTCAAAGTGGATAGGATTGACCAATAGTCAGTTGAAGACTCTCGTAGGTGAACCTAGGGTAGATTGACATGTAGGTACCGAAAGGGCGGGGTAGGGTGATGGCTTAGTGCGTCTTCCCTACACATAACCAACCTCTGAACCTAGATCACTGATTTCAAAGACCAAAAATAGAGTTATTTTTCAAAAAGGGCTAAATGTTTTCCAAAGATTGCCAAACAACCTGTTTTCCTAAAAACCCTCTCTTGAGGTGATATTTTCAAAATCGTTTTCCAAAAACCCTAAGTATAGTCTTCGGATTATTCTTAGTTTTTAGGTGACCTAACTCACCTTAGTCAAGTTAGGTGGCGACTCTGAATCTTTTTTCAAAAGCCCTTTATTCAAATCGATTTTCAATTCAAACCTAGTCGCACTCATTCTTCTAGGAGGGTGAGTTCTAACGAGAGAGTACAGTGTTTTTCCCACTTGTGTGTGTATTCCTCGAGTGCGAAAAATCTGGGCGCGACAAGCATGTACTACATGCACCAGGTCTTTCCAAAATTGCCTATAAATACAGGCCTCCCCCTTTGCATATTTTAAAATCAAAAATTGTGGTGAAACTCTGCACAAATAGCTCTAGAAACCCGAAACCCTCCATGTACTCCTCTCTCCAAACACTTAGGTTATAGTTTACCTCACTCTAACCCTTACACCTCACCTATAAGGCCTCTATACCATAGAAAGCCTCATTCCAGCCCCTTCCAAGTCCATCCAAGATTAAGTCCAAGAATCCATTGAAGTTTGAGGGTGTTTGAAGGCAAAAGGTGGTATTTCCCTTTACATTTTTGTGTTCCCCCACTCCTCTCTTCTCCCTCCTAGCCTACTTAGGCTATTCTCTATTTTAATCCCTATCTTCTACCCCTCATTCTTGCATGCTTGAAACAAGAGAGCTCCTAGCTCATGCCCAGAGGAAAGTTAGTGAGAGCCACGTATAGGGAGATCTCTCACTAGCCTACTTTAAGATGGGATGGCCTTAGAGCACCTTGATTATGTGGTGTAGCCTAAAGCCTTGTATGAATTCATGACCCCCTTACGTATGGCTATCTTGTTCATGTTTTGTGTGCATGGCTTTATTTTCATGTTTATAATCATGTTTTTCAAAACTTACACTATTCTCATTTCCATGCCATTGGCAAGCTCAATGTTCTTTTTAAAGTAGTTCTAAGAGTTGGTTCCTTGAAGCTTAGAATGAGACTCTAAGAAATCATGCTTTAGAAAATCTCCCCATTAACCCCTAACTTACATTTTTGCATCCTTGCATTCCAACTTGCATAAAAATGGTTTTCAAACTCTCTAATTCCCAATGTTTCTATTCTCTCAAGTTTAGTGGTTGGAATGGCCCCATGGAACCCTTTCTTGAGTGGTATCCCTTTTATTGGCCATAAGAGCCCTAAATTGTTAAGATGGTACCTTCTCTTTTTTATTCTTGTATGAAAATGATTTTCAAACTCTTTAATTTCTAAGGTTTCTATTCTTTCAAGTTGAGTGGTTAGAATGGCCCCATGGAACCCTCTCTTGAGTGATCTCCCTTTACATTGGTCGTAGGAATCCTAACTTGTTAGAATGGTTTCTTTAAAAATGGTTTTCAAAATCTTCTTATCAAAAATGGTTTTCAAAAGCTCATTCTCTCTCTTTTTGCATTAAAAATGGTTTTCCAAGAGTTGTCATTATTGCGTTGATTTTTAAAATTCTTACTCTCTTCAAGATAAAGGTCATAATGGTCCTAAGAAAACCTTCTTCGGAATGGTTTTCAAACACCAAACATATAAACCATATTCTTGGTTAGAGTCAAATTTTTATGGAAATGATCTTCAAAAAGGTTTTGTTTACAAGAGCCCTTTGCATAACATTATTTGTTTTCCAAAAATGACTTTTCAAAAATGCATAAAACCACTTTTCAAAACCACCCTTCAACCCTAGGTTAACCTAACCCTAGTCCAATCCACCCTAGGTTAACTTGACTCTAGTTGTCTAACCTTATGTTAACCTAACCCTAGTTAGTTAACCCTAACCCTAAGTTAATCAAACCCTAGGTCACTTTAACCCTAGGTTAACCAAACCCTAGTTGTCAAAACCCTAGGTTAACCCAACCTTAATTAGTTAACCTTAGGCCACCTTAATCCTAGATTAACTCAACCTAAGTTAGTTAACCTTAGGTCATCCCTAACCTAAAGTCAAACTAACCTAGGTTAGTATGCTTCAAGATTCCAATTCAAAGACCCCCTTTTCAAATGATCTCACAATTCAAAACTATTCTTATAACCTATTTCTCAAAACCCTCCTACTCTCTTGGGATTTCAAAAATTCACTCTATCTTTAAAAATATCTCTATTTTTCAAATGTTTCCAAGAACTCACAACCCTAAAATGTCCCTACCCCTTTTATGGTTAGGAATTTTAAGGGAAGGCGATATATCAAGTACAACCTCCAAGGTTGTCCATATTAGAGTTCCAAAGCTCTAGGTGTTTTCAAAAACCACTTTCAAAATCTTTTTGAATACAAGTTTATTAAAACATTTTAAAACTCTACCTCCAAGGTTTTCAAAACAATACTTCAAAGTATTTTCAAAACTCTCTTGAGTTATTTCAAAACACTTCCAAAACCCCCTCGAGTTGTTCCAAAACATCTCAAAACACTTAAAAATCCCATCTCAAAAGCACTTCCAAAAGCCCTCAAGTTCTATTTCAAAAACACTCCAACATCAAATTCCAAATCAAAATTCTTAAGTTCACTTTTTTCAAAGATCTCAAAGTGTCTTCAAAAACTTTTCAAAGACCTTAATGTGTCTTCAAAACATTCCAAAGGCCCTAGTACACCTATTTTTCATCGGGCTCTTGTCCAAACTACGAATGACCTGATTCTCGCCAAATGAGATATGTAGGCAACTTAAAAAGGTGTGGTCATAACTCTTATTTCAACTCAAGTCCTTTTTCAAAACCCTCTATCAATTCAAGATCCTTATTTCAAAATACCTCAAAGCTTCCATGTTTTCAAACATTTTTCCACCCGACTTGCATCATGCATCATTCATCCAAAAAGTGATGACTAAACTCCATTTTCAAAAATTCTAAAGTGGATATTAAGTAGATAATGGCTTAAATTGGATATTAAGTAGATAATGGCTTAAAAATTCTAAAATGGTTATTTTAAAAAAGGGCTTAAATTTTTTCAAAAGTTACCAAACAACCTATTTTCTTAAAAACCCTCTCTTGAGGAAGTTTTCAAAACCTTTTCAAAAAATCTTAGGTTTAATCTTCAGATTATACTTAACTTTAGGTGACCTAACTCACCTTAATCAAGTTAGGTGGCGACTCCTATTTTTTCAAAAACCCCTTAATCAAACCAATTTCAAGTTCAAACCTAGTCGCACTTGTCCTTTACAAGGATGAGTTCTAATGACAGAGTTTCGTGCTTTTTCCCTAGCCTAAAGGACTTCGTCCAAAAATCGGGGCACAACAATAGGCAGTATCCATGTTTTTATATACTACTTCCATTATGATCTTTTGCCTACTATGTGGTTGTGGGTCCCCTATTATAATGTTTAAATCTTAGTTATAGTAGTTGGTACTACCTTACTACTAAACATTTGTTTGAGTACTAGAAAGAAAAGAACAAACACCGAAATTTAAGTGGTTCAACTTGAAACCCTAGGTCTACATCCACTCTCCAATTAACTTTTACACACTATCTTGCTCAAGTACTAGTTGAGTAGCTGACCTTTAAAGCAGGGATTCTGTCCCAAAAATAGTTTAAAAAAAAAAAGTCCACAATTCGTTGTTTGCTATCCCAAAACCTAGCATTAAGAAGAAGTCTTTCTCCAAATGTTCCTTTCAAACACTCAAGCAATTAAGTACCAAAGGATCACAAACCCTTTTACCAATGATTTAGAGAAGTCAAAACACAATTTAATCAATACAATACCTCCCAAAGAGTTGGATATAACAATGAAGCTCACTGACAAGAAGAGACTATTAGGGCAAAAAGCTTTCTTTTAATGTATAATCTCTTTGGATCTTATTATTATCTTGTTTATAGATGTTATGAGGATCTTGTATTTAAAAACTTGAATCAAATACATCTATTAATAGTCAGTAGAAATACATTTAATACATTTAATGTGCTCTAGAATGTTCAAAAATTTGATTGTTATAGTCAAAGGAGCCCCCATTTTTTTCCAATACACTTTATGTTGTTTTGTTAATCCAAAGGAGTTTACCCTTTTGTGAAGGAGTCAACACTTTTATCTCCAACAATTTGATCTGAGTATTCTGCCTTTAGCAGTCAACTTATTTCCTCAAAAGTCAACACTTCTGATGTTCTTGAGTGACCCTTGTTTCTTGCCTCAAGGAGTTATACTATTTTACAAAGTAGCCAACATTTTTGCTCGTGCAAGTCATCTCAAGTTCACTTTTAACTTATTTTTTGTATTCAATGCTTGAAATGGCTATAAGAGACATAGTTGTAGATCTTTGAGTCTTCTTTTCAATGACTTCATAATTGTATCAATTCGATATTGGATTCAAAAGTTATGATAAGAAAATAGAGACTAACTCCATCATACTTTTGCACTGTCTTGAAGTCTTCAACCTGTTAAGCATTCCAAGCTCATCCACAACCAAATATAACTCCAAGGTACATAAAGATCATTTAAGCATAAATAATTAATTACATGATTTACTCTTAAAGTGTTTGAATCCAATATAATAGAAAGAGCAAAGATAAAACATTAGAAGACTTTGGCTCTTTATTATGAAATACTTTTGAAAATGTTTCTTTAAACCCATTATTTATGCTTTTTGTTATCCCCAAAATCAATTAATGAAACTTTAGGACTAAACAATAGTAAGGCACTACTATTTATTACTATACATGATTTAGGTTGTGAGGCATTTTCACTGTGTGGCATGCCTCTACTTGCCTGGACTTATAAAGTCTTACCCAAGCATTTTTTTTAATCCTGAAATTGAGGTCTAACTGTATTAAAGTTTATAGTTGAAAAATAAATGCCTCGTTGATCATAAATTTTGTATGTTGTCACCCTGATTAGCAGAAATATCAATAAAAGATTTCTAATTGCAAGTTGTCATTTGTTGAATTAAATTCTGAAAAACTCTTTACTCCTATAAAAATATTGTGAAAATTTAAACCAAGTTTTGTTTGCTTTAACCTTAAATCCCTATTAAAAAGTAGTTTATACAAGAAATATTAGTACTCCAACCTAACTTATCAAAATTATCCGAAATTTGTTTGTTTTCAAGCCAAGATGAGGAATTTAATGAGAAAAATTTCATTTCCTCATTCAAAACATATGGCATTTATTTTAGAACGATTGTGTCATCATAGCATATAAATAGTGGCCAGATGTCAGGCATGCGATTGATATATTGTTGAGCGAATGAAAATATCAAAATTATTTTTAAAAAGAGGGAAAATTTTAAACGTAATGCAAAAAATTAGTAAAGATATTTTACCACTTTTGAAATTAAAAGGTGGTTGTTTTAGTGATTTGGGTGAGTCATTTTTAAATTTAAGATTAGATATTCAAATTTAGTGAATAGTTCTTTTATGTAATTAATGCTACACGTTTAAATATTCAAAAAATATATATAATATAAAATAAAATAAAATATTTAAATATAAAAACATGTATTTATTATATATGTAGAGATTCAATTGTTTATCCTAATCTTGACCTGTAATTAAAATCAAAGCCTAAAATTTTTTCAAGCGTAGCCCTACAAGATTATATATAATTCCAAGCCTTAGATATGCGTAGGGAATATGAATAATTCCATTCATCCTCTACCAATAATCATCGGTGAAGTAAATTGAATTGCTCTTACATTTTGGAGAATATTGAGCTGAGACTGAGAGTGACATCGAGTAGTTTTTGCCCAAAAATAGCCCGCAATTACCTAGAGATTTTATCTCTACCCATTTTTGTTGAAAGAAGTTGAGCTTGTAAATGTGAAAGTTCAGTTTTTTATTAGGACAAATAAAAGGGTGGCCGTATGGATCGCTAAGAAAATTTAACTGTGAAATAGGCACACTGTCATCTTGAACAAACTCAGCAACAAACCTCATAGCAAGGAGAAGATCACCAGATGATTCAACTAAGTAGCATCATGGTACTGTATATTTTCTACCACTTTCCTGGGAAAGGAGGGTTGAATATCCATTGTTTTTACGAGAAAGGAACCATGGAAATCTCATAGTTCAACTGAACCTATCTCTGAGAGTGCAAAAGGCCAATTATTATGGCATACAATGTCTAAGTAAGGCTAATGCTTTCCACCAAGTTCAGTCTATGCAGTGTCTCCATCCATAAGGAACACAATCTAGGCTTCATACCCATACATAACTATGATTGCATACTTGTTCTTGCTATTTAAAGGGTCCGACAACATAACAGCTACAAGTACCAAAATCCCTTGTAGCTCTTTTGTAGCAATCGAGCTACTCACGCATGAACTACCATCTCTATATTCTAGTGAGACTTCATTTAAAATTGTCATGAAAATTAGATTAACATTTACTGCTACTCATATCATGTGCAGGCTTTGAAATGTTTGGAATTCTCTATTTGCTACCGTGGTTGGGGTATGAAAAAAGGGATAAAACTTGTATCGTGAAGTGCAATAATATGTCTATGGTTGTGCTTTTTGTATGACATTAATGTAGCCTTTTTTTGTGTCAGGCTCTTAGATGCAACTAGTTTTTTTTTTTTTTGGCTTAAGGATGCTGCTATTTGTTCAATGAATACCAAACCTGCTTTTTAAGGATTCCTTTCTTTTTCTTTTTTGGTATTTCTTTTATAATGTGTCATGGGCAGATTTGTACTATTCTTTTTGTTATATGTATGTTCAGTGAATTTTCAATGTTAAAAGTCTCTGAGTGTAGGAGTTTGCTCAGTTTGGTTGCAAAGTTTTGTAATTTAAATTTTGATATGGTTAGTTGAATAAATTGATGAGATATTCCTTTGGTGATAAAATTGGAAATTGGGAAAAAATTTACTAAATTTTAAATAAAATATTTTGATGTTCAATGAATGTTTAAAATTTCATCTAGTTTATATTTAAAAATTAATAGCAAATGGATAAAACAAAAAAAGTGTAATTTTGGCATTCATAGTCAATGCCACTATAAGAAAATATGGCATCACATCGCGTACCGGAGTTTTGCCCCTGTCAATGCTAAGATGGCATTTAATCAAACATCAAAAAATAGCTCACAAAGGCATTTATAAAACATTAATAACTTAGGACAATGCCAATGACTTTGGCAGTTGTCAACAAACCCTGTTTAAAATCAAATTTCCTGTAGTGACGTGGGGAAAAGTTTCTTTGGGAGGAAGCAAAATTTGATAATAGGAGAAGGAGTTCAAGGGATAAAGATCAACATATTCATCTAAGAAAATCAGCCACCCGCCAAATGATCCGATGCAACGGCTATTGCCGAGCTCTTCGGACTTGTTCTTCATCTAGAGGACCCTTTTACCTTTAAGACTAAGGAAGCAAATACAACCACTATGGCTTTCTTTGTTAGGGAGTGTTTGTTATATTTGACTGTAGGGCGTAAGGTTGACTTACGTGGGGCCCGTCTGGGAGTCCTAACAATCACTAAGAATAACTCACTCGAGTCTCCTAGCAGTGGAGGGGCGAGAACCGAGAGGGCAGACAAAAGAGAGAGAGAGATTCACAAGCCAGTGGTGACTTGTATAATAAATGTGATTAGGTTCTGTCCTCCTTGTCATAAATGTGTTGAAACTATTTATAGTAGGCAGTGATTAGCACTATGCAGACGCGTGGCATGCCGTGACTAGGCAGGCCTGTGCTCCGCCATCATGACCTAGTGAAGCCCTGTCAGCGGCCGCGGCGGGCGATTGGATGCACACTGCCACGGAGTCAGGCA
Organism: Euryodendron excelsum; assembly: GCA_033060915.1. Taxonomy (NCBI): domain Eukaryota; kingdom Viridiplantae; phylum Streptophyta; class Magnoliopsida; order Ericales; family Pentaphylacaceae; genus Euryodendron; species Euryodendron excelsum. The sequence continues at coordinate 10,995,556 of CM065392.1, read as the reverse complement.
CTTGTCCAGCCATGGCTCGCCACGTGTCTATTGCATTAAATGTGCGTCGGGTCAGCATTTAATGCTTAAGATATGGTATTCAAGTGGTTCTAAAGGTAGATCTCTCTCTATTTAAGTCGGTTGACGGGACTGGTCCCCCGCGCGCTCATGAAGCACACGGCTCAACGATTCCTTCGATTCTAGCCTCCGTTCCACTGCCCATGGGGAGGGATCCCGAGTGAGGGTAAGTTAAATAGTTAGGGGCCTGAGCTTGCTAGATGGTGAGGCACAGGGCCTTGGGTGATGCTAGGCGTGGGGCCTGTCATGCACAAGCGCTCGTTTTGGCCGGAGCCGTGCAGGCGTGGGCGCCTGGCTTAAGAGGAGCTCTTGGAGCTGTTTAAACGAGGCTCGGTAGTCGAGCGCTGAGCCTGCCGCAGGGGCAAAGGCGTCAGGCGGGTTTACCCAGGCATGGTTTGACCATGGTTGACTTTGGGGTGGCCAGGGGGCCCACGTGGACTGCTAGACGAGCAAATGGGTTGCCACGTGGCGCCCGCAGATTGGGTACCTACATTAGCCCCCTTGTATGTGTGTGGCCATTTGGGCTAATGGGCGCGCGCATACATAGCACTTAGCTGGGGACGAGACGCGACTGTTGTTTATAGCGGTTGGGTACGAGCCCCCCGGCTGGGGACCAGTGTGAACGTTGGAATTGATGGCCAAAATGTTCGGCCGTTAGGGTCGACCCTAAGCTGCCACGTGTCCAACATGTCATGTCTAACATTTAATGCGGACGACAGCCATTTATGATTTCTAACCGTTACGAGCCGATGGACGCGACTGTTTGACGGTTAGGGGACGCGACGATTGATGATGGTCATCATTGTAGGTGACTCTTCATTTTCGAGGCACCAGTTGAGAGATATAAAAGGGGTCCTTGGTTTCGATTCTACACTTTCGAATGTTTGGCCTTTGTCTGGAGCGCTCGTGATTCCTTATTTTGAAACATTAATTTTTAAGTTTCTCTAAACTTGAGTGTGAAGAGGTTTTTCGAGCGTTTGTTAGTGAGTTTGTCGCGCCTTGGTCTTTCATTGGTGTTGGAGATGTCTCGAGCTTCTACGTCGGCGGCGAGTGTCCCCCGAGGCTTGGGGCCGAACGAGAAAAAGAATTTAAAAAAGGGAGGCCGGGGTGTTCCAGACGCTAAGTACTGATGCCGAGCTCTTTATCTGAGGGGTAAGAATGCATTGTGGACGAAGCTCCCCTATTTCACCGTAAAGACGCCCGTGGCTAGCGCTTCCCTGTTTCTTGCCCGCGAAGAGGGTCAACTTGGGCACAAGATGTTTATCACGCCTGAGTCTTGTATCCGTTTCATGGTGGAGCGAGGGGAGTGCCCCTATGCCTTTCTCGCATGGGATAGCTATTGTGCATCTGGCGAAGGGTTAGAGGTTTGGACCAAAGAGGTCCTTGACAACGCTGAGTTTGTCGGGATTTTGCAGTGGGCCAGTATCCACGAGGCTGTGATGAGCATCTTCAGCCAGAACGTGAAGCGAAATACGCTGTGGTTAGATATGTTGTTATCCCGGTGGAGTGTGGAGACCCATACGCTCGTGATGGTCGGCGGGGAGATTGGTCCGACTTTGGAGGATGTGAGCGTGTTGATGAAGCTTCCCATTGTGGGGGATACTGACCCTTGCACTTTCGAGCTATCTTCCTAGGAACGGGAAATAGTGAAGGGTTTGAAAGCAGGGCAAGCCGCAGCTACCCGGGCCGTGAGCGAGTTTACAAAGGCTCCTCCGAGCAAAACACTAGAGAATACTTTCATAGGGTGGACCATCTATTGGTACCATAATTTGATGGGGTTTTCTAAAGAGGCGGCTAAGTCTGGAGATTATATCAAAGGGGAGCATTGGCGCGGTGTTGAGGCGGTGGGGTTATGTAGCCCATTTCATTTGGCCGCGTTTCTGACTGCGTGGCTATCGCGCCACATCTTCAAGGGGCCTCCGTCTAATGGGGTCAATTACTCCCTCTACCCAATAGCAGTCGCGCTAGCAAGTGGGAGGCATCTGGCCCTGGGGCCTTTGTTTTTGGGGACCATCTATTCGTGCCTTGACCAAATGAAGACAAACGCGATGAGGTTGATGAGACGCTATGATGTGTGCAGCTAAGTGTGCATCAACTTCCTTCAAATATTCCTCTTTGAGAGGTTCGAAAGTGCAGCGCCAGTTGCACGCACGGTTGAAAATGATGAGACTGGAGAGGGAGTAGACGAGGATGTGTACAGTCACTCACTGAGGTGGGCCACTGTAGTGCCTCGCGCCAGTCTAAAGGGGGTGATTGATGAGCCGGCTGAGTTTAAAGCGCGCCCCTATGTGGAATCCTTGCCTGGCGTGGCCGACTTTGATATGTACCAGAATGATGACTGGGAGGGGCTGGTGAGGGAGGATGACGAATTTACTGAGGCCATGACTGAGAGCGTGCTCTGGGTTGTCCTCGGGGGCCTCCCTTCTCTAACGGCTGCCACGACCTTTAAGACCGTAGCTTACAATCCGCACCGCGTAGCACGTCAGCTAGGGTATGATCAAGGCACTCTAGATTTTGTTGCCACGCCCAGCTTAGCACGCAACTCGATGGTGCTCTTCGTGATGGTAGATATGAAGGCTAGAATGAGGACTTTTAACAAGATAAAAGTATGTGGCCGTGGGCATTACGGCCAGGGGGCGCGCGCCTAGAGGTCATACTGGGAGAAAAATTTGGATGCTTTTACAAAGTATATGCTTATGGAGCCCTCTGCCTCGGCGCTAGAGGATGTGGTCCACGAAGAACGTGGGTTGTGCGAGCTGCAAAAAGCTCGCACTTTGGCTAATTGGGGCGATCCTAGTGAGCGGGCTCGTTGCTTAAAGATCATAGTAGTGGAGCCACATCGCAGGGACGAGCGGTTCGCGCAGGAAGTGGTGGACGAGGTAGTGATACTCCTCAAGGTCTTGTACACAACATGCGCGAAAATAATGAAACTGGTGAGTAGTGGCGACCCTGAACTGTCCGCTTCCGCGGTTGTACCGAAGTGCAAGGTAAGTTGTTGTTAGATATAGTCCTATGATAATATTGTTGGAGTCGTATATCTATAATTCTAAGTGTTTAAATCCGGGAGTGGTGATTCAGGAGCCGACGAGCGGCGGTGCGGGTGAGCCGGCTACGCAGAACAAAAGACCGAGGGTAAGCTGGCGGAACTGAAGCCAAAAATGTTTATGGGGATGATGAGGTTCTAACAAACTATTTGTTATGTTGTAGGCTTCTGGGGTGGCTAATGTGCGAAGGGATGAGCCGATGTACGGCGGAGGGTTGCCCGTTCCCACAGACGCGCTGGGGGATCTGGGGGACTTGCTAAGCGACGAAGCTGGAGCCACGGCGGCCATAAGTGCCGGGCTTGGTGTTAAGGGGCTGCCTTCAGCGCTTGCCAAAGGCGGAAATAGCATGAGACGGTTGAGAAAGGCACTCGCTGGGAGGGGGGCAAGCGAGTGTCCATAGTTGCCGCGGGCCCTAGTGGCAAGGGGGTAGGGGCCCAAGAGACCAGTGAGAGATCCGCAGAGCGCAGTGTATCAACGGAGGGGCTAATGTCATTATGGGATAAGGAGGAAGAGGTGCTCAGGACGCTGCCATTGCCTGCTGCCAGCACTGAACCTGAGGTCCCCCCGGTGGCTATAAATGAAGCTAGCTTACCAACTTCTCGGGGGGCTAAACCGCATGCGGGGCCGATAGATGCGTATAGGGTGAATATCGCCTGCATAGTGATAGACTTGGTGGGAGAGCCAAGCGAAGGGCGCGTAGACGAGCTGATGGGGCAAGAGCATAGCGGCCGCGGGGCTGAGGGAGTGGAACCCGAGCTTATGAGAAATGAACCAGCAGCTAAGGCCACCGGTCCTACGCCCGTGCTACGGTTAGGCTGGTATGAAGAGACTCCAGCGCCTATGGGTGCAGCAGTGGACGAACCAAGTGTTGAGAATTTATACTAAAAGACATGTTTTGTGTAATGGCTTTAGTATATATTAATAAATTAGTTATTCCATTTTAATAAGAATCTGTGTGAGAAATGTTTGCATTGCGTTATTTATTTAATGATTATGCATGTGTGTCTCTTATTCTATATAGTAAATGATTTGGTGTGTAGAGTACGACTTACACACGGAAGATCAGATCATCGGTTCTTATGAAATATAAGTTTATCGTTCACAGTCTTAGATGGAAATGGACACACCATCAGTAGGACTATAGTACAAGGTTTTAATAGGTCTGTTTTGACTATGGGGAACGGTATAGTTCCAACTCCTTGCACTAGTACACTTTGTGTGAATTGAATAAGACCGTATTGAGGTAATTGTTTTTATACTGACTATATAAAATAATTAATACCTCATGATTATTATGAGTGCTTATGCTCTTAATCCTAATATAAGAAATAGACACGTGCATATAGTATTTATTGTTTTGATTCACAGAAGAGTGAGATTCTCTGTGGATCAATAAACTCAGTGAGTTGGACAATAATATTACGTGTATGGTGAATATTTATTATTGATGGAATCCACGTCCCCGTATAGGGATTGATAATACTCCCTTGAGGAAGCTTATAAGTTTTGATTATGTCGAACCTTGCATGTGGATTATGAATCCGACATATCAAATAAGTTAAGTGGAAGGTCTCAAGGAATTAAATAAGTCTATTAAATTTAATTGTCAGTAATTTAATTTAATAGACAGGTGTCTGTAATCTTAACGTGGGGAGATAAATAAGCATTTAATAATATAGAGCTCGAAATATAATTTGTAGTATAACAAGGAGTGCAATTATAATTCGTTAGTGGTATAAATTATAATTTACGTAAATAAGGATTAATCCTGATTGGATTAGGAGTCCTTATTTGAGTAGGAAATCCTAGTTATACTAATCCTATGGTCCCTGTTGTAGCCTCTATATATACGTGCTCTAAGAGCTGCTAGGGTTACACACTCTGCACAGAATTGAGAGATACACATTTTTGTGAGGAAGAGAAACCCTAGCAGCGGTGAGCCCACTCTCTGTAGAGCAAGGCGTGTACAAGGAATACAGCAGAAGTTCGAAGGTTGAGTTCGAGCGGTTACTTCGTACTTAGTGCTGACTCTTGTTATTCGGGATCAAACCAGAGAGATCTCGAAGGTATTATTCTAACCACGTAGATTAGGCTATGTTAATCAGATCAAAATTTTTGGTAGTATGCGTATACATTATAGCCAGGTCGTGGGAAATTCCGCAGTCCCCAATACCAAAGGGTGGGGAGGTAACCCCCCGCGAGTTGCACGAGAGATGGTAACGGAGACCTCGAAAACTGGGTCGAGGCGGGGGTGCTGAAGCCCGGATTCGGGAGCTTGAGGGTCACTGAGGTGGACAAGGCGGAGGGCAGCTTCAGAGGATCCAGTGTCTTCGGGGAGGGGAAGGAGGAGGAGGAGGCCGGGCAGGGTGAGGCTGAGTCTAGGAGGGCAGCCCCTGAGGTCAGAGACAACTCCATTGGTGAGACATTCGGCGCAGATGGGCGGCGGCTAGTGAGGGAGGCCAACGGGATTGTTAGGATTACGGCCCCAACTGCTGAAGAGGAGGAAGTGGTGCTCGACCCAGATGTTCTCTTTGCGGGAGTCAAAGAGGCCTGCCTACCCAGGTTACATAAGGTTTCAAGGAGGCTCCCGAAACCTTCACTCATCATCACGAGTGGGGTTCGTTCACGAGGCGTGGGGTTATAGAGATGTTTGGCTCGTTCTAAGAGCAATTGGATAGCCAGCCCATGACGAGCCTGGACGGAGGGGACTGGGATGCGGTGGGCACTAGCGTGGAGGATGTTGACTCAAAGTTGACCCTTGTTGACTCAAGGTTGATTCCCATGTTGATTTTAATGATAACTAAACCTTGTGTTATTTTACTAATGACTTTACTTAGTGTGCAGATTAACAAAGTTCATAATTTAGACTTAAAGTTCAATCTTAAGTCTATTGCATGCCAAAGAGATTGCACAACAAATTCAAGATCAAGCAATGAATTCCAAGAGCTATGCAATGAACCAAACAGAAGAGTGATGCCTATTTCTACTTCAAACAAATGTCTTACATTCGAAGAGATTGAAGGTGTTCAAATGAAGCTTTCATCAAAGTATGCATAAACTCAGTGAGTTTGATTTGCACTCAAGATAGACTGAAGACTTGATCAGAATATGCAAAGATTAGTTGAAGAGGTACAAAGATCAGTTAAAGAGGAATTGATTGTTGAAGAGATTGAAAATGCTCAAGAGAAGACTTCATCAAGAATGCAAAGATCAATTCAAGATAATGTGATTGAAGTTGCTAAGAAGATGACTCACAATGATTGTCTAATCTCTACATGGAATCCAAGTGAAGAATTCTTCTACAATATAAAGATTCAATGAAGACTAGATGTATGAAGAGGTTTCATCAAGCCTGCAAAAGTCTCATTGAAGTGATTTTAAAAAAGAAAGAAGAATTGCTAGCAAAAAGAAGAAATCATAAATGAAGCATTGTGAAACTCCACATAATTGAGGGAGCTTGGTATTGAAGATGTTCTACAATGAAAGAAGAAGCTTTGCAAATGAAGAAAAAAATATTGACATTGATCTAATAAAGCTCTGACAGTTTGAGAATCAAGAGAAGATCAACATCCAATGATTGATTCAATCCAAATTGAATAAGAAGTTAAATCTGATGAGTTAAAGAGATTTGATTGATCATCATACCCCAAAGAAATACTCCTTGAAGATCTTATACCAGTGTTGAGATAAGCTGGATCATTAGAAGTCAGGAAGTAGATTTCTGGACAATGAGGGGACTCATGGAAATGAGGAGTTGCCTCTTGATTATAGAAGCAAAAGGCCTAAAGATAAAATGAACAATGAGTGGACTCATGAAAAATGAAGTGTTGCCTTTTGATCACAAAAGCAAAAAGCCTGGAGACCAAATAGACAAAGAGTGGACTCATTGAAATAAAGAGTAGCCTCATGAAGACAGACGCAAAGGCTTGAAGATGACATGATCAATGAGCGGACACATGAAGACGAAGAGTCGTCTCATGACAACAGAAGTAAAAGGCTAAAGATCGAATGAACAAAGAGCGGATTTCTGAAAATGAAGAGTCGCCTCATGATAGCAAAAGCCAAAGATGTGAAGACAGAATGAACAAGGAGTCGCCTTATTGATATGAAGAGTGGACTCATGAAGTCAGTGAACAACATCTGGTAAATGCAGAAGCAGAAAGTGTCGACTCCACAAACCTGGAGCTGACTCCTTGGATATAATGACTATTTTTCTTAACGTTATAACGGACTGGACGTGCATTAATGATCCCCAACAACCTCTAACAAATGAAATCAATACAGGGGTATATATACAAACTTCTAGCTGCATTTATACAAGTGATTGAAGACAAAAACGAAATCAAGCTGACTGATTTACTGATATACTCTAAATATTCTTCCTGTCTTCATTTGTGAGCTTTGATTGAAAAATCTACTCTTGCTAGAGAGTGTGTTAGTTACTTGTATACTTCTATACACTTGTAATTGAGAGTTTGAGAGTTCTCTTGTGAAAGCAAAACTTTTGTAAGTTTGAGTGAAGTTTGGACAAAATCACTTAGAGATTGAAGAGCTCGATGAGGAGTTCTTGTGTATAGTGAGCTGAGCACTTTGTCAATCAGCAGCCCATTTGTAATAGGTGATTACATAGTGGAAGAAGACTTCAAGGAGGTCTTAGGGTGAAGACGTAGACCACGGGTTGTGGTTGAACTTCGGTAAATCTATGTGTTCCTTCTTATGCTCTGTTTTCTTTCCTTTCTTTGATTATTTTGCATTGCATATAGATTGATCTCTTTTACATTACTTAGATTAATTTTAATTAATCATAACTTTTATTAATCTTTAAAAAACCCAATTCACCCCCCCCTTGGGTTGCCTTTTGGGCCAACAGAGGAGATGCAGCAAATGAAGTTTGACATGACATGGCTGGAGGAGCGGCTGGAACGCGCTAGTGAGATGACGGTGGCTGGTGGGAGGGTGGTAAGTTTGGTGAGCCCTATGGCAGAACTGGACCAAGCCATAGCAGAGTAGAAGGACGAGATCCTGAGACAGTAGGCACGGCTCGAGAGGCTGGAGCGGGACAGGGAAACCGCGGCGCGTGACAAGGCCGCACTGGAGCGCCATTGGGGGATACTGGCGGAAGGGCTAGGTAGCATGAGCCTCTTCGGGAGTTTATAAGTGGAGGGTGCAAAAAAAAAAAGTTTTTTGTTTTTGTTTTCTGAGTGTTGGCCGTCACAAATTGGGCAGGCCCTTGTAATTAGTAAGGAAAGGTCAATGAAAATGCAAGTTTCTATGTTTCCAGATAAAGATCTCTAGTGTGCCACTTTTTTTTTTTTTGGAAGTATCGCCGTGAGACTGGCCGTGGCAGGGTGTTGTCTTGTCAAGGCTTGTCTAGTCTTGGCTGTGTAGAGGGCTAGGGGGAGGGGAGTCAGGCATTTCTGCAAAAGGGAGATTTAGGAATATTAAGAGGATGGGAGGAGTTAAGTCAAGTCTTGATGTGTGAGATGGCTCTGGTTATAAATAGGGTGGAGAGGCAGGTGGTGCCTATTGGGGTTTTTCTCATGAGAGTCGATCAGAGAGGAATTGAAAGGTGGGCATTAAGGGGGGGATGGGTGGCATAGGAAAGAAACAAGTGCTCATGAAGCACGCATAACCCACGTCGAGCATACTGTTATTGACGTGCCTTTGCTTGCCGAAGGGCGATGGCTCCGGAGGTGGCAGGTGTTGGCTGGAGGTATGGTTGGTTCTGCGGCTGCGCGTGTCGAATGCAATGGTCGTGGTATCTGGCTCGATGATGGGTGGGCCTGTACTGGAGTGTGATGTGTGTAGAACGCCCATTTGCCATGCTCATGCAACACACATTACCACCGCCAAGCACGCCATTACAGGCGGGCCGGTGTTGGCCTGGGGGCCATGGCCCCGGAGGTGGCGGATGCTTACTGGAGGTACAGTGGGTTCCACCAGTGCGCGCCTCCAATGCAGTGGTTGTGGCATGAGGCCTGATGGTGGGCGCACCTTGATGGAGTCGAAGGGGGGCTAATGGCCTACCTCGCGCCTAGGCTGCGGCCAGTTCGGAGGGGAAAGTTGATGGGCTAAAGGTCTGCCCTAGATTAGACAGTTCCAGCACGGGGCCCCCGGGAGTCTTGTCGGCGTGCTCGAGCGGTCAGATCTCACTGGCTAGTTGTTGGCAGGAGATGTCAGGAATCTCTGAAAAGTGGGCAGGTGCGATGACGTGCGCCTTGGAGTGTGAGTCCAGCATGCTATAAATAGAGGTTAGAAGGGGGGAATAAACTTCAACCAGCCTCGATGAGAGTTAGCGATGGTGAGAGTGTTCGGGGGATGCCCGATGGGGGTGGGTGGTTTAGGAAAAATTTCAGTGTTGAGGTCTACCACATAAGGGGGGGAGGTGAGATCCCGAAGGGCTGCAAATTTCTCCTCTCTCGTGTTTTTTGATCCCTGTGCTTGAAGGGGATGTCGGGTAACTTAGGAGGGGGGGCACCTGGATAACCAGAGACTACTGGGATGAAGATTCCTCCAAGTATGACGTTCATAGACCCGGCCCGGGGGATGCTCAGGTGGGAACGGCTCTGCTTGGGGAGCCACTGATGCATCTTCAGAGGAGACTCTGTGCAGGTCGCTCCCGGCTCTGACACTAATTCAGCTGTAAACAATGCTTGTGGGTTTGGCCGGACCCTATGCGCGTGCGGCCGGAGTCGGGTGGGGAAGCGAGCGGCGCAGGTGGTGCGCTCGGGGAGGAGGCCGCCCTCGAGCTGTTTATCTGGCATATGGGGCGTATACGCTTCTTCCCCTCCTAGGATATTTGGAATGAGAGGTGTCGGGAATGAGAGACGGCTCGGTGTTTAGGCGCGCGATCCCGGGCTACGTGTGGTGGGACCTGTCTATCTACCTAAGGAAGCCTTGGCATGGGGGCCCGCTAAGTTTGAGGATGCAGTGTAGGGTTTTTTGTTGTTTATAACGAGCTCGAGAGAGCTAAATTATAATATTGATGTAATTTAAAGTACTATTTTGAAATAAAAGCTGATGATTGAGGTGCCAAAAATTCTTGCTATTCTTCCAAAAGTTCTTGCTATTCTTTCTTAGTTACATGTACAAAACGTTACTGTCACACCGTAAAGGCTAAACTCACAACACCGCATAGTAATTTCAATGATAGAGGCTAGACGAAACTGTCAAAGCTAGGTGTCACGGATAATAGGCTTTAAGCCACCAGGCATTGATGGGCGACAAGGCTGCAGTGGAGCTGGGTCTAGCGATCCGATAGTATCCACTAGCGTTAGCTTTTTGGATTTCAAAAGGGCCTTCCCACTTTGGTGCGAATTTGGTGGTGGAGGTTCCTCTCATAATTTAAGGGGTGGCTCGCAGGACCAGATCTCCTTGCTGGAACTTTCGTGGTCGTACGAGTGCGTCATAGGCTCGCGCAATGCGTTGTTGGTAGGTGCGACGGTTAGCCTGCGCCTTGTCGCTATGTTCGTCCAAGGACTCGAGCTGCTGCGGTCGTTGATCATGGAGCACCCCGCTAGCGAGGGCAATTCGAGCTGATGGAATGGTAATTTCGACTGGGAGGACGGCCACGGCACTGTAAACCAGAGAGAAGGGTGTCATTTGGGTGGAACGCCGCTTGGAGGTTCGGTACGCCCAAAGCGCTATGGGTAGGATATGAGCCCACTGGGTTTGGTGGTCTTCCAGCGTTCGACTGAGGATTCTGATGAGGTTTTTGTTCATTGCTTCGGCTTGACCGTTTCCTTTTGGGTAGTAAAGTGTTGACTTGTGATGAATGATGTCATTTGAGGCCAGGAGTTGCCCCATATTGCGATTGACAAAGGGGGTCCTGTTATCCGAAAGAATAACCTTAGGAAGCCCGAAGCGGCAAATGATATATTCACGGATGAAGTTAGAAACTGCGGGTCCTGTGGCGCGCTTGAGGGGGATAGCTTCAACCCACTTGGTGTAGAGTTCGGTGGCAGCGAGGATCCAGATGTGGCCACGGGAAGGCGGGCTAATCGGGCTAATGAGGTCCATCGCCCAAGTGTGGAAAGGCCATGGAGTTCCTAATGCGCGGAGGTCAACTGCTAGCGCATGGATAAGGTTGCCATGGCGTTGACAGTTTTGGCAGCGGCGGGTGTGAGTAATGGCATCCGCTTTCATAGTGGGCCAATAATATCCGAGGTGTCTCAGATGCTGGAAAAGCTTATGGCCGCCCTGGTGTTCGTCTTTGTGTGCGAGGTGAAGGAGATGGGGTATTTCGGCGCTGGGGATGCATCGGAGGGGGGCGCCTGCATACCCATGTCTGAAAAATTGCCCTTGTTGAAGAAAGAAACGATTGACCCATTTTCGGATGAGTGAGGCATCCATGCTGTGGGTAGGTAAGGATCCTTCTCGAAGGAAGTCGATATAAGGTTGGCGCTAGTCTATGGGGGTATCTACGAAATGGCATTTAGCACGGGATGGGAAGACTTGACATTTAATGCACTGATTTTGGAGGGATGTGGCCTCTTGAACCATGGTAGGCCAATATTATCCCTACCGCTGGAGACGGTGACGGAGGCTGGTGTCAGCAGTTTCGCAAGAGCGTTCGTAGATTTGATGGAGCCGAAGTTTGGCCTCGTGGGAGTCGATGCATCGAGCGAGGCAGCCGCCAGGGGTGCAGTGGTAGAGGGTGCCCTGGTAGATAATAAAGTGTTTTAGCTCTTGCAGTGGGAGAGACAGTTGCTTCTCAACCAGCGCAGTCTAAATGGGGGCGTGCCAATCACCCGCCTGCAGTTCTTCTAACAAGAGTTTAGTGACCGGGCAAGGGAGTGAGCGCTTAAAAACTTTGATCTTTGTGGGCGTATCGCCCGCCTCAACCTTGGATCCCAGGGTGGCCAGCATGTCAAGGTGGCAGTTGTGAGACCACGGGGCGTGCTCTAGGTGAATGGTTGCGAATTTGTCCATAAGGCGCTGGTATATGGTTCGATAGGAGGCTAAGGCTGGCTCTTTGATGGCGAATTCGCCCGTGGTTTGTTTAATGACGAGGTTAGAATATCAACGAATGTAGAGGTGAGTCACTGCGATGCTAAAGGCCGCCAGGAGGCCTAGGATCAAGGCTTCGTATTCGGCCTCGTTGTTTGAGCATGGAAAGCCAACTTCTAAGAGAGGTTGATTGCAGCGCCCTGTGGAGGCAAAAGGACAATGCCTGCTCCCCCGTTTCCGGCAGCGGAGGAACCATCAAACATAAGGGTCCATTCTTCCTTGACGGTGGTTGCGGTGGCTTGGAAGTCGTCGCCGTGGAGTTCTTTGGAAGGGGGTTCGTATGTACCGCTCAGGAAGTGGGCCAACAAGTCGGCCAGGGTCTGGCTCTTTACTGAAGTTGGGGTTTTACAAGTGATGTCGTATTCAGCCAAAGATAAAAGCCAGCAGGCTACTCAGCCAGCGAGTGCGAGGTGCGAGAGTAGGAATCTGATGGGGTCACACTTGGTGATGAGATGGATGGGGAAGGCCAAGAGGTAATGTCGTGGCTTTTTAGTGGCAAAGCAGAGGGCTAAACAATGGCTCTCGATTGGGGTGTATCGCGTTTCGGCTCCTTGGATCACATGGCTAATGTAGTAAATAGGTAGTTCGATTCCCTCAACTTCTTATACCAACAAGGCTCCTACGGACCTGGGGGTTGACGTAAAGTTTAATAACAAGGGTTTGCATTGTTGGGGAGGAGTCATGGTGAGTGGGGAGAGTAAAGTGTCCTTGAGGGCCTGGAAGGCGGTCTGATGCACTGGTAGCCATACAAAGGGGGCGTCCTTTTTTAAAAGGGGGCTGAAGGGTTGGGTTATCTTGGCCATGGCAGGGATGAAACGCCGGAAGTAGGACGCTCAGCCAATAAAGGTTCGTAGTTTATCTTGGTTAGTGGGGCGCGACATATCAGGAACTGCGGTGAGTTTTGTGGGATCAGGATCGATGTCGTATCGGTGGACTAAGCAACCAAGGAATGTTCCCGCGGTGATGCCGAAGGTGCATTTTAGGGGGTTCATTCAAAGGTGGTATTTGCGGCATCGTTCAAAGACGCGCCAGAGGTCTTTCAAGTGGGATGTTTCTTCTTTGGATTTGACTACCAGGTCGTCAATATAGCATTCCACTACCTTGTGGAACATATTATGGAATATCGCAGTCATGGCGCGCTGGTACGTGGCTCCCGCATTTTTTAAGCCAAACGGCATGACCGTGTAGAAAAAGTTACCGATGGGGGTTCGAAAAGCTATTTTTGGGGCGTCCTCGGGTGTCATCTTGATCTGATTGTATCCACTGAAACCGTCCATGAAAGAGAACATGTGATGGCCTGCAGTGGCGTCAATCAGGGTATTGATGCTGGGTAACGAGAATTCGTCCTTGGGGCAGGCTCTGTTGAGATAACGAAAATCGATGCAGACCCGAATGTGGCCATTCTTTTTTATGACTGGCACTATGCTGGAGAGCCAGGTGGGATGTTGAATGGGTTTGATGAATTCGGCGTCCAGGAGCTTAGTTACTTTGTCCTTGATCTGGAGCTCAACCTCGGGTTTGCAAAAACGGATACCCTGCTTGACTGGGCGCGCGGCTGGCAGCACGTTCAGGCGGTGCATAGTGACCGCAGTGTCAAGGCCAGGCATCTTACTGTAGTTCCACGCGAACACATCGAGGTGGCACTTGATTAGATGGAGGAGGGCTGTGCGCTGTAGTATAGGAAGATCTTTACAGATGAAGATCAGTTGCGCCGATTCAGATGGGAGTGTAAGATTGACCTCTTCAAGTTCTTGTTTCTGAGGACGCAATTCGTCTTGGAAGTACTCGGGAGCGGGGATGACTTTCTGGAGTTGGGGGTTAGGATCTGCAGCGAGGACGAGGAGCTTCGCCTATGGTGCCGACCTTCCTCGCTTGGGTTTTTGACGCTTTTTGGGTGTGAAACAAAATGGGGATAAGATGTTGCACTCTGCGAAAAGTGGGAGGCAGTCCTGTTGGTGAGGGGGCGCGCTCAAGGTAGGGCCATTGGGAGTGTGGGTTGGCCCCGCACACCGTCATAAGCGGTAGACCATTTTGCCATCTGCTTGTCAGAACTTTGTGATAATCGGTGCAGCTTCACGTGGAGGTGAAGGTCAGGCCCTTCTTGAATGGCTTCTAGCAGATGAGGCGCGCACGGCCTCATTTTTTAGGCAATCTGAGGTGTCGTTAGGGGTCGTTGGCGAAATTCGACCAGTGAGGCAGGTAGGTGCTGTACAGCGGGCATCAGACTCATCCAACTCGTCGTAAAGCGTAGCCTCAGCCATGTGAGCTTCTGCAGCTCGAAACGGGAGCAGGGAAGTGAGAACGATGATAACCTCGTTGTTCCAGACTGCCTTCATGCATTGGTGGTAGGTGGAGGGGATGGCTCCGTACCGGTGGAGCCAGGTTCGACTGAGCAGCACGTGGTAGTTGGTATCGGTATCGATGATGTGAAACTTAGTGGAGGAGAGGATGGGGCCTACGCGAAGATCCACCCTCGTGTATCCGAGGGACCTGTGGGAATGACTGCCGAATCCTCGGATATCGAGGGGCTCACGGACTAAACGATCTTTTGGTAGCCCCACGGCTTGGACAGTGGCATAGGGCAAGATGTTTACCGATGCTCCGCCATCTATAAACCCTCGTTGGAATTCTATGTCTTGTATGAAAATTGGCAGATAGAGGGGGCGGTTATAGGGGTAGGGGTACATTCGGTCTGCCTCAGAGAAGTTGATGACGAGGTGGTTTTCTTTGAAGAAGCGCTTGACCGAGCCGCCGGTCTCCATACAAGCTTCTCCATTTGCATCAGCCGCTTGTAAAAGGGCTCGGGTAGCCTCGTACCTGGTGGTGGACGATAGGCCCAGTTGATCGAAGAAATGTTTGAACTTAGTAGAATTTTGGAGAATGGTGGCGCGATGGTGGTCAAAATTTGGGTCTCTCGAGTCAGGCTCAGAGATGTGACAAATGGCCAAATCTTCAAATTTATCACGGAGGGAAATCATGAGAACGGCATCATTATCATTCCGGTGTTTAGGGAGGGGGTCATTGAGTACATCAGTCTCGGGGAGCTGCAATGTGTCATCCTGTTTCTGCTTTAGAAAGATACGCATGAGAACGTAACAGTCGTGGGTAGAATGGGTGGTAGTCTGGTGGTAGATGCAGAAGTTAGGGCTTAGTCTGTCACGCTCGGTGGGTTGCTTCTTCACTTCGGGAAGGACGATCTGGCCATCGGTAACCTAAGTTTGTAATAGGGTCACGGCTATTTTGGTGGATACGGGCAAGGGAGGGGGGTCTTCGCCGAAAGGGCGCTTCCTGCCTCTAGGGTTGCCTCGAATTGTGGGTGTTGCTGCATATACGGAGGGTCGGCGCGGGGGGCTTTGCCATGAGGGAGCCGGTTGACGAGGGGATTGGGAGTGGAAGTTGTGCGCGGAGTCTCTCGCGGCAGTAGTAATGTTCCGGGCGGCAGTGATCAAGCTAGTGAAATCCATGAACTTATGGTTGATCATGTGCATTTTGTATCGATTTTGCATTCCTTTAACACAAATGTTGACCAACTGTTTCTCGGCTACTTGGTCTTGAAATTCGAGGGCTTTTTCACAAAATCTCTTAACAAATGATAGCAGGCCTTCAGTTTCTCCTTGGGACTCATGGATAAGATCAAACGCCGAAAGAGGTTCATCGGCGTAAAAGAACTTGCTGACGAAACTCTGCACCATATTGTCCCAGGAAAGGATAGAATTAGGTAAGAGGTTGGCATACTAGGAGTAGGCTCGATCGGAGAGTGATTTAGAGAACTCTCTTTGTCGAAGGTTGAGATCTGCTGCGTGAATGCCTAAAGAATCTACGAACTGAATGACGTGCTCTTTGGCGTGTCCACCTTTCCCTTTAAACTTGGTGAATTTTGGGGCAATGTACCCCTTTGGGTACGGTAGTCGCTGGATAGACTCAACATATGGTGGGCGAAAGTCAAGTTCGCCATTGAATGGCTGAACGGTGTTTTCCTGTCTAAACCCCACGCGCGTCTGGTCTTGCAGGTGTGTCAAGGTAAGGGCTGGATCGGGTTGGAAAAGGGCTCTCCTAGCTGGTCCGGGTGGGGGTGTGTTGCTGGTGTTGGGGTTGAGTGTTTGGTAAGGAGTAGGGGGTTCCAAGCTCCAAGTTGCACGCTGGAGTGCTTCAACGGCAGAGGGGGCAATTGAGGTTGTAGGGATGGGAGTAGGGGTGTTGAGGACAGCTCACCCGCTCTGCATGGCTTGCATAGTGTCCATCAGGGTTTGTTGGGACTTTAGAAAAGCGGCCACATTGTCATTGAGCGTTCGGATCTGCTCGCCTTGGGATTGGATGAAAGAAAGGACCTGGAGGCCCTGGTTCTCTGGGTGGGTGCCAAGGATGAGTTCTGCCCCCGTGTTGGAGACCTGGCCTGTGTTGAGGCCAAGGTCAGCCGTTTCGTGTGCGCTAATCATCCCTAGTGGAGTATTGTTTGTTATATTTGACCGTAAGGCGTAAGGTTGACTTACGTGGGGCCCGTTTGGGAGTCTTAACAATCACTAAGAACAACTCACTCAAGTCTCCTGGTAGTGGAGGAGCGAGAACCGAGAGGGCAGACAAGAGAGAGAGAGAGAAAGATTCATGAGCCAGTGGTGACTTGTATAATAAATGTGATTAGGTTCTATCCTCCTTGTCATAAATGTGTTGAAACTATTTATAGTAGGCAGTGATTAGCACTGTGCGGACACGTGGGGCACCATGACTGGGCAGGCCTGAGCTCCGCCATCATGACCTAGTGAAGCCCTGTCAGCGGCCGCGGCGGCCGATTGGATGCACACTGCCACGGAGTCAGGCACTTGTCCAACCGTGGCTTGCCACGTGTCTATTGCATTAAATATGTGTCGGGTTAGCATTTAATGCTTAAGATATGGTATTCAAGTGGTTCTGAGGGTAGATCTCTCTCTCTCTTAGCTGGTTGACGGGACTGGTCCCCCGCGCGCTCATGAAGCGTGCGGCTCAACGATCCCTTCGGTTCTAGCCTCCGTTCCACTGCTCATGGGGAGGGATCCCGAGTGAGGGTAAGTTAAACAGTTAGGGGCCTGGGCCTGTTAGATGGAGAGGCGCAGGGCCTTAGGTCGTGCTAGGCGCAGGGCCTTAGGTCGTGCTAGGCGCGGGGCCTGTCATGCACAGGCGCTCGTTTTGGCCGGAGCCGTGCAGGTGCGGGGGCTTGGCTTAAGAGGAGCTTTTGGAGCTGTTTGAATGAGGCTCGGTGGTCGAGCGCTGAGCTTGCCGCTGGGTGAAGGCGTCGCGCGGGTTTACCCAGGCATAGTTTCACCATGGTTAATTTTGGGGTGGCCAGGGGGCCCACGTGAACTGCTAGACGGGCAAATAGGGTGCTACGTGGCTCCCGCAAACTGGGTACCTACAGGGAGTAACATCAACAACGGGGTTTGAAGGGATTGGTAAATGCAAGGTGATGATGAAACATAGCATGGTTTGTGATCTGTTTGAAGATGGGAGTTATTTGGTCCTCTCTTTTTCTTCATGTTGCAAGAATAGGTTTCTATCTCTTTGAGAGGTGTCATTGTTGGGACAGTGGGACACATAGTAGTAGTAGAAGGGAGAGAGAGAGAGAGAGAGAGAGAGAGAACAAAGAATATGTTATTTCTACTTGAGGAAGTTCATATATATATATATGGGTTATGGGGAACTATAATTCAACTGGGAGTAAAAAAGTAAAATCGTGAAAAGTTTCCAATTCCTATTACCTAATACATATAGGATTGCTAATCTCTTGAAGATGTGATTTATATGTATAGGAAGTGTATATATATATATGACTTTGGGGAATATAATTCAATTCAGAATAGGAAAGTAGAAATATAGGAAGTTTCCAAAATGGTTGGGTTTTGCTCAAATCTATGTTATATCCTTTTGTAACTTCTAGAAAAATAAGGACTCGTGCATAGCAACGGTTACTGCTAGAAAAATATACATACGAGCTCATGTATATTTATAAATTGTTTTGGTATATATTTACACATTACTATTATTAATCTCAAAAAGAAAAACAATTAATCTAGATTTGAGAAAATTCCATTTTCAAAAAAGCATATACTTTCTTTTGAAAAGGGGCTTAGTAAAAAAAATAGACAAAGTGTATGGTATTTTATTTATATTAAACAAACCTTTCCGTACCAAAAAAAAATGCAAAAGGAAACAATATATCTAAATGCTAAAACACCCTAAAAATTCTCAATATACAAAAATGTTGAAAAGGATATACATAGCAATTGCATATATAAGAGAGAGTTTTTCAGGTTTTGAGATTTAGCAATTGTGTGCAATATTACATGGAAATGGATATGGAAGGTCAAACCAAACTAGTTCTTTTGTCATCTTACAAATAAATTGGCATGGTTAAGAAAAAATATGTAACTTTCCATTGATGTGGTAAGGTCTCTCTAATTAAGGATTATATATGGATTCTAAGTTGACGTAGGAGAAATTTTTCAGTGCCCCTGGAGCACCGTGTGTTCTTACTCCTTAATTCATTTAGAGTGAATTATTCACCCATGATATTTGACCCCACTTAAAAAGTAAACCACACCAATTTGTGAGAGATGAAGAAATGATAACATCTTGCTCCTAGAGCACTGAATAATTTTCCATATAGAGAGATACGATGCATTCAGGGGACTAGATCTTGTATATATCATTATTAAATATCATGAATCTTGATTTTGTGGTCCTCTTCATGGAAAGGATATTGGATTTCATAAGATTTTGATAGGTTTGCTCTGTAATAGTGATATTCCCTTCCTATCATTTTTTACTGGACAATCCAAACTTCTTTTCCAAATTGATGAGTGGTTTTTACTATTGCATTATTCTAGAGTACAATATATAAAACTCTAAGAATAAAAACCCCTGCCCAAGGCTGTTCAAGTTTGGACCACCAGATAAAAAGACAAAATAAAAAGCCCTTTTGTCTTTTTATTGTTTTTTCCAAAGCTTTCTTGCAAGGTGTGTATGTATATGAACTATATATAAATAAAATAATAGCTTTTAAAATGTGATTAATGTTATTGCAGCATTGAATAGTAGCTTTTATATTCTTGTGCAACCTCTGTGCAACAGAAAAGTAAATGAAAAAATTTAACTGTGATAATTTACTGGAGCAAGAAATATCATTTTCAATCTTTTATAATACTTTTAGCAAAGTTCTTGTTAATGTAATTATTCGGTTATGAAGTTGTATTTCCTAACCTGGATGTCGCGCCTCAATTTTTCGTACTCAAGAAAATAAGTGAGAAAAACACGGTACACTCTCGTTAGAACTCATTGTTCTAGAAGGATGAGTGCAACTAGGTTTGAATTAGAAATTTATTTGAATAAGGGCGTTTAGAAAAGATTTGGAGCCGCCACCTATCTTTGTTAAGGTGAGTTAGGTCACCTAAAACTAAGTGTAATCCGAAAATTAAATTTAGGATTTTTGAAAAGGTTTTGGAAAACTCCCTCAAGAGAGGATTTTTTTTTTGGTTGAGAAAATAGGCTGTTTGGCAACCTTTGGAAAGATTTAAGCCCTTTTTAAAAATAATTCCATTTTTTAGTCTTTGAAAATAGTGATTCTAGGTTCAGAGGTTGGTTATGTATAGAAAAGATGCACAAGGCTACTACCCTATCCCACTCTTGCGGTACCTACATGTCCATTCACCACAGGTTCACTCATTTAGAATATTCGATTATCCATTGTCCAATTATATTCACTTTGAAAATTTTAGAAAGAGGTTTGATATCAAGTATGATGCGCAAGTACAAGAAAATGATTTGATTTTGAAAATAAATTTGAAAAAGGGGGTTTAAAATTTGAAAAAGGTTGTGGAAATTGGAAACTTGAAAAAGGTTATGAGTGCACCCATGAGGGATACCTGCGAATCCCTTTGTTGGGAATCTGGTTAGTCATAGTTCGAACTCGGAGTCCAATTGAAAATAGAAACTTTGGGGTCTTGTTCGATTTAAGAAGATACTTTGAGGCCTTTGAAAGGTTTGACTTGAAAAGGGTTCGATTTGAACTTGATTTGAAGATTTTGAAATTGAACTTTGATCTGAAATTGACTTTGAAGTAGAACTTAGACTTGATTTGGAAAAATTGAGTTGGGTGTTGAAATCATCTTGACTTGAATTAGAGTTTGAAAATCATCTTGGTTTAGAAGAGAGTTGAAGCTTCCTAACTTTAGGGTTGTGGTTGAACTAGTGCTTTGGTCTCCTAGGGTTTATGCAACCTATGGTTGAAATATGCACTTGAAATAGAAATATTTGATTTTGGGAAGTTTGATTTTAGGAAAGCTTCGAATTAAGAAAGTTTTGAATTAAGAAAGTTTCAAATTAGAAAAGTTTCAAATTAGGAAAGTCTCGAATTAGAAAATTTCCAAATTAAATTTTCAAATTAGGAAATTTTCAAATTAGGAAAGGATTGATTTTGAAAAGATTTGAATTTAGAAAGATTTTGAAGGTGGAAATTAAGAATGATTGGAAAGTTTAAAATTAGGAAAGGTTTGAAAGTTTGAAATTAGGAAAGATTTTATTTCTATTTCCTAAAGTTGAGGATTGGATTTTATTTTCAAAATAGATGATTGGATTTTATTTTAAAAAATAGATGATTTGATTTGGTTTCCTAAATTAAAAGATTTGATTTGGTACGGAATTGGAAATGTTAAGTTTTGGAAATCTATGATTTAAGGTAATTAGAAAGTCATGATTTTAAGAAAAGAATTAGGGTTTCCTAATAATAGACTCTAAGGTTTTGACTTAGACTCTAAGACAATAAGTTTTTGGAAAGTAGATCTTTGAAAAGAGTTTTTAGAAAGTAGATTTGCAAAACTATTTGGAAAGGAGTTTTAAATATGGACTTTTACAAGTCTCTTGAATATCTCACTTTTCTAAAATGATTCTAACCATGAAAAGGTTAGAACCATTCTAGTATTTAAAATATGGACCATAATGATCACATTGAATGTAACACTTTCCTAAAACAACCCTAACCATGGAATAGCTAGAATTATCTTAAGATTGTGATTTTGATAAAAACAATTTAGGGTTTACATCCAAAATTTGGACCTCGATGGTCACATTGAATATAACACTTTCTTAAAACAACCCTAACCATGGAATGACTAGAATCATCCTAGGAGTGTGATTTTGAAAACAAGTTTGAAAAAATAAGATTTTGAGTGCAAGTTTTGGAAGAGAGCTTTGATGCAAGTTTGAAAACAATTTTGAATGCAATGGATGAACATGATAACCAAAATGCAATAGAAACGTAAACATACAAGGTTAAGCTTCGCCACACAATCAAGGGGGCCGAACCCACACCATTTTAGGTCAAACTTGAAGAAAGCCCCCAACACGGTGACCTTCAACAAATCTTCCTAGGCATGAACTAGAGAGTCATTTGTTTCAAGCATGCAAGAAGAGGAGGTAGAAGATAAAGATTAAAATAGAAGAAAACCCAAGTGGGTTAGGAGAAGAGAGAGGGGGAATTGCATAAACTAAATCGAAAACCTACCTTGTCTTCTTCTTGCTTTGTTTGCTATACTGGACTTGAACTTTGAGAGCATTGAAGATGTAGCACTTGACCTTCAATAAATGCTTAGAGGCTTGTATTTGAGTGTATAAGGTGTATAGAGCCTAAGGTTTGAGTGTATGGAGGCTAGGTTTTGCAGGGGCTTGAGAGTATTAGGGTTTTGAGAGAATTTGAGCTCTGTTTTCAGAGAAGTAGAGTTTCTAGACTGAGTTTATAGACCCAAAATATGCAGTGGAGGGTCTGCATTTATAGGCAAACCGAACAGGAACTGGCGTCTGTTGCAATGGCGCCGGTGCTTTTTTAAGCTTGGCACCAGTAGGAGTAGCGTGAGGCCATTTATTGGCTTGGCGCCATTACTTTTGGTGCCAGCCACTTAGGCAAGTTTTAAGGTGGTAAGAAATGTATCATTTAACCCTTGAGACGTAAGGCAAAAGATTTGGACGCCTGTCCTCGTGATTATCGTGCAATTTTTGGTTTAACTCCGATAGGAGTAACTCTAGAAAGTCTGGGAATGAACCGGAAGGTTTCGAGTAACCAAACTCAGCCAGAATGGATGAGAACCCTTGAAAGAGTGTCTCAATGGTAACGGGCTTGAGAAACAATGCCGGAATAGTTGAAAAGGTTGATCGGCCCACCAAGGATAAAACGGTCATTTGAATCGAAATAACACCAAAATAGACTAGGAATGTTCCGAAAAGGTGCTGGGAGGTTGGAAATACTATTAGAAGCATCCTCAAAATGTAATCGGTTCGATACCCAGAGCTGGTGTGGATCCCAATAGCGATTGGGTGCCTAGGGGCAAGATGGTCATTTTGATTGAATGCTCTCGAAATCTATTTGGAAGCGACTAGAAGGCACTTGAACGTGCTAGATTATCTTTGGGACAATCTTGGAAGGGTGGACTTACAGCTATGAGGACTTAGGTACTTTCTTGAGAAGCGTGCCGATAGGGCCCAAGGGATAATTTGGTCATTTTTCACCGGAATGGGCTTGCAAGCACTGGTGTTGACTTGGGTTTTGAGTGTTTTCGCCACTCTGATAGTGTATGACGAGTTGGTTTCCAAAGTTATCATGTCCATTGGTAAATGTGTCACGGCCAAGAGGTGTGTTCAGTCCCGTGACATAGGGGTTTTGTTGGCAATTCCCAATGTCAACCTGTTTGCGAGTGTTTCCGCCACTCTGACAGTTGCGATGTTTGTGAGTGTTTTTGTCACTTTAACGGTGTGCATTCATTCCAAAGACTACTTAATCTCGGGAAGCTACTGGATGGTCTTATCGTCTCGGGGCCTTAGGTACTTTCTCAATCGACGTGCCGGATAGCGGACATTCTACGTTGGCAGGCTAGCAGGTGCTAAAAGTGAACCAGTTTACTATGTCGAGGACTTGGGTTCTGTCCTGGTAGACAGGTTTTAAGGAACTTATCGTTTCGAGGAGTTTTCTCAAAAAATGTGCCGTGTTGGATGGACTTACCATCTGAGGAATCAACTTTCTCGAAAGATGTATCGGATTGAGTTTGATTGAATTGGAATTGAAGTTGAAATACGGACTTATCATCTTTAAGAAGATGTGCCAATTGGAATTAGACCGAGCAATGCCCCAGAGGCATTTTGGTCATTTTGCCTCCATTGAGCCTGGAGGGCCCGCGAAGTGGTCGATTGACTGAATTGAGTTTGAAAAGCTGATTTGGGCTTGAACGTGTCTCTGTCAGTTTGAATATGAGTCTGATTGCACCGGAGATTGCCGAGTAGGCAAAAAATGGGGTGCTTACACTGGAGAAATTGGAACTCCACAGATTAATGATAGAAAAAATAATTACAAATGAGGAGATGAAGAAAAAGGAGGAGGAATGGTAAATAAAACATTTTTCCCTAACTTGATGCGTATACAACTTATAGATCTACTAACTGTAATGAGTTTTTGCCACGTAACTCATGATTGGATTACTAGAACATATACCTGCTATTAATTACCCTGAAATGAAGACCTTCTCTCCTAGAGTCATATGCCTTCAAAACTTGCAACTGGATTCACAATATAAGACTTACCCTTGAGCTATTTACTATTGTACTTGTGCATATTAAAAATTTTTTTATTAAGTCCTAATCGAATGAATTATTTGAATGTTGTATACCCTTGCATGGATTAGTTAGAACTCTTCCATCTTAACAATTTGGAAACCCAATTTACATACATCATATATTATAATTGCCACTAGTTGAATGGATTGTTTGTATGTTGCATCCCCTAAGTTGGAAGAGTTAAAACTCTTTTTCTTAAAAAAAATTAGAAGGGCTGGGACACGTTTCCCTTTTAGCGGGTTCTTTTATAAACTTACAAATCAACAACTTGAAGAACTCAACGTAGATAATTGCAGTTTATTGGATAAGGTGTTTGTATTGCAAAGGGTGGATTGTAAAGAACGATACTCAGGATTTATCGTTCTTTACAAACTAAATATATGATTTATCGATGAAATATCTCATATTAAGAAATCTACCCAAACCACACCATATATGATAGAGAGATCTCATAAGATTTATGTACATTTTATGATTAAGTATTCTACACATTTGTGGCTAAGATAGCTTGAGATATTTATTCTCACTTGCCATTGTTAGACGTGTTTGCCCTCAAAGCCAATTTAATTAATAAAATCAGATTTTCTTTATATTATAACATGCATATTATGGTTATTTATGTTGTATCTCATTTTATATGATAATATTGTCCATAGACTACAATATTAATGATAATGATCATTTATGTAATCTAAAACGTGTTTACAATTTTTATAATTATTGGACACAATCTTAAAATAGTTGTCACATGTTGAACTATTATATGTATAAAGTGGAGACTAGAGTATAGAGTCTTAGTTAACGTGTCGGTGCTTGTAGGATGACCAGTACTAAACAAGATCACAGTAATAATACTTTTACGGCTTAACACTGTCATTTAGAGTATTTCTAATTACAATTTACAGAAATTCCTTAAGAACTAAGAATAGTATTGTGTATTATATATAGTTTGTATGACTTTAACATAGTCAAACATTGATGCCTAATTGAAGTCTAAATACAGACCTTTTGGGTTACATGAATAAAACATGAAGACAAATGAATATTCATTAATGGGTTTATCACTCCTACAATAGAAAAGAATATTCAAGTGTGTGTATCATAAGTATTGGATACAAAAGATGTTTTGTGAATTCTATAGTTAGAAGAGACACATATATAACCTAAAGTGTGGCAGTATCATTGGTAGTCCAAATCATATTAGCTTATATAGAATATTAATTGATAGAAGGACTATTATGTAAATAACTGTAAAATAGGGAGCTCACTGCTAATTCTTTATTTATTGGGTCAAATGATAGACATAATTGCAATTATAAAATCAAGAGGGGTTCATTGATAAAGATTCATAAACTAAACATGGTAGATGAATCTTATAATTAGTGCAAGTTCATGAACTTGTGCTTATATACATGTACTAATGTATCTAAAGTAATTAATGTAAGTCTATATACATGTATCTATCTTATTGAGAATATGATATATCTTGATTTTTTAATAATAAATAACCCTTATGATCCCATACTACACGCTCTTTTATTGTTATATATGTGAAGAGGAAATTAGAAGCCATCACTTATCTATTCTCCAACATTCTTCAAATGGCAACTAGAACAAGAGAGCATTGCATGTGAGAGTTTTGATGGTTTTACATTTGTAAAACTTTGAGTTCATTCCATACTTGACAAGAGTTCAAGTATTGTTCTTGAAAGAACTTTGTAAGAAAGTTAGACCTAGAATAAATTTAATCAATCGAAGAACAACTTGGATTGACAAAGAAACAACTTCAATTGACGAAGAGCTAAATAGCAAAACTTCACGCCATAGTTATCAAAACCGGATCAAACCGATCGGTTCAACAGTAAACCAGAGGGCCGACTGATTTGGTACATGCATTTAAATCATTGGACTATTATACCGATCTTCCTGCTACTTTTAATAGTTGTCTTGAGTTCCTTCGTATGTTAAATTATTTATTATGAACCTCATATGTTTCCAATCATTTTACATGAGAGCTGTTGTTTGAAATTTGAAAGCAAACTTGAAACCTTAAAGTAAAGAGGTTCGAACTGGTGACCTGGGGGTTATATTGGGTGATAACAAACCATCCCACCACATTTATTCTTGTCTTTAAGTGTTTCCATATATATTATATAACTTAATTGAATTTATAAATAATAAATTACAATTAATTTATAATACTTGTTGAACCAATGAACCGTGAACCGGTGGCTTCATTGGTTTGATGTCCAATTCAGTTTTAATAACTACGCTCCATGTTAATACTTGTTTGACATTTTTCTTCACAATTAAGGTATGTTAAGTTATTATGATGCATTATATTGTGTTTGGATTCATGTAAGTCCTATGGTTGAATCCTTGAGATTATTTATTAGAAACTAAAAAGTACCTAAAAATGTTTTTGGCCATATAAACTATCAGCAATAATGAAGAGTATCCTGCAACTCCAAGAAATAAAAATATCAACTTGTGAGATAATGTTTAGAATAGTTACATAGGAGAATGAGCATGCCGAAAGTTTGGTGGATAGAATTGATTTCCCTAAATTAAAAATTTTGTAACTTTATGATCTGTCAAATCTTGTCAATTTCTACCCCAAAGTGATTAATACTGTGAAAGCATCAAATAATAGCCGTTATATCCCTATGCAACAGAAACGTAAATGGAAGAAGTTGTCTACTAATAAAATTGGAGCAACAAAACTCATTTTTAACCTTTCATAATATTGTTAGCAATATACTTATTAATATAACTATTTGGTTTGCAGGTTGCATTTCTCAACTTTGAGAAATTAGAACTCCACAGACTAATGATGGAAAAAGTAGTTACAAATGAGAGTATTCATAAATTCCCAGATGGGGTACATACGAGACATTTTTAAAATTAGAGGTCAAAATAGAGTTTTTCAAAATGTAGGGGCATTTATAAATTTTCAAAAGGCGCAAATTGAAAGATATTTATGAAGTTATAAGCAAAACAAAAATTTTAAAAAATTTGAAAAGGGTAGCTACCCACTCTATGTGGCTCCGCCAATGATTATCTAAACATTTTGAGTAACAAGTGTGTATTAAAATAGCCTTCTGCTGTGTATTCTTTTCCTAACAAGAGAAGACTAGGCGCGTGTTATTTATAAATCAAAGTTATCTATGTATAGCCTCCGTTATATATTTATAAGAATAAAACAGTATTTTTTTTTTAAAAAATAATGTGCGAACTCAGACTTCTTCAGTGTTTTTGTATAATGTATACATAAAGCCTAAAAGAAAAATCAAACTAAAAAGTTGAAATGAGATATATCTAGAACATGTAAAGAAAGTTGTTTCATGATAAATCGGATTATGCCATACTCCATTAGTAAATAGTTTTTGTTGATACATACCTTCTGGATTATTTAAGCACGGATGGGAGGGGGATGAAGATGGTATTGGTATGCTTGTTGACTCCTTTTTTCTTTTTTTTTTTTTTTCTTGTTCTTGATATTGTGGTGTACTGTTTGCTTTTATCGATGAAGCTCTAACCTTTCCTCCAAAAATAAAAAATATCAATTTAATTGATTATCTAAATAAAATATAAGTTGATAAGATGAAGTTTCATACTTAACTTACAATTATAATTTCGGACTGATGTAAAGTTTGAACCATCTTTACAACCACTTTGATTCTTGTGAACGTGTGAGATTTTTTAAGACAAATTTTAATGTGTCCAGTCTTAATATTATTTTCAAAATTACAATGATAATACATTTATTGAGTTAAACATTGGTTTGTTTTGTTGTCACTATGGACGTGATAAGAGTTATATATATTTTAAAGAAAATAATTTTGTTTATAGTTATAATGGGAATTATGTGTATTTGGACTATTCAATTACATATGGTCACAAAAAATTTCATTTATTGTGATTAATACAAATAAAATAAATAATACTTTATTCAAAAAATGAGTTAAATACATTCATCATTCTAAGATATGCTTTTAATTTGTTTGCAAATTTAAGATAAAAATAGGACTTAGGCTTAAAAATTAGAGCTTACGAACCAAATTTATGTCATGAAGAAAAATAAAAGCCTTGAGGCCTCGTTTGGTAACGTTTGTTGTTTTTATTTTTGATTTTTTTAAAACAAAAAATAGTGTTTGTTTAAATTTTTTTTAGTTGTTTACAAAATTCGAAAAAAAAAAAACTAAAAACACTAAAATGGATGTGTTCTTTGTTACTAAAACATTGGTTTAGTACTATTGGCACATCGGTAACCTATAAATGTCCATAACCAGACCACAAAAAATACACAGCAAAACACACACAATAAAAAATGAAAACTGATAGTGTTATCAAACGGGGCAGGATCTATATAGTATAATATTATCTGCTTTGGGTCTTAACATATACGACTTTAAAAAAATAGAAAGCACTGTACGGAGGTACAAGTGGCTACATATATAGCACTCCTTCTTTCCTTCTCCTAGAGATATGGGATTGCAACATATAACTTTGGAGCCAACCTGCTACTACTATAGCCGGCTAGGATCTTGTCCTTACTTACATGCAGCTGTTCGGGTCTCACAATTTTACCTTCCAAATGGACAATGCGTTCCCGTGTTGAGTTGGATCTGTACACTTTTTACTGGAATTGGATCTGATGCTATTTTGTCACAATCTAAAATTCATATTGTACAATATGATTCACTGTGTGCCTTGGCACGTACAGTTTTAAAACGTATTGTACCCAGGAGATACAAGTTCCTACATATACAGAAACGAAGCCAAAAATTCTTCATAAGGGGGGCCAAGAATAGCTTTATAAAAAAATTACAACCGATAATTCAAGTTACATTTAATTTATCAAAATATAAAATAACATTAATTTAATCTTAAATCATCTTCCATCTTATTCTGAAATTTTGTCTTAATAGCATTCGTAGCCCAAAGTGCATGTTCCGTAGTCATTGTAGAAATGAGAAGGATAAAAGTAAGTCTAACAAATCTACACAAAAAAAAAATAAAAATAGAAACTTGTGTTTTTTTGTACTAAATTTATCTTAAATTTTAGTTAATTAAGTATGGATAAGCATAAAACTTAGGACACAAACAAAACAAATCACAAACAAATAAAAATAAGCCAAAATAGCAACACAAATGGGCCACAATCAAATTGCATAAAATATTAAATATAATATTTTTAAAATTAGGGGGCTATTTTACTATTTTAAAATTTTTGAACCTTAATTTGTACTACATCTAATGAAACCTTTTGAAACTTAGGGGGGGCCATGCCCCCCTTGCCCCCTTATAGCTTCGTCCCTGTACATTTATAATACTTTCTTTTTTCTTTCTTAAGCAATGTGAAATTGCAATATATAACTTTAAAATCAATCTGCCAAGTTATCGTTCCTGCCCACATATAGTCTCTCGAGTCTCCCACTACAAAGTAAAAACTTTACATGTAGCTCAGTTCAACATGGGATAAAAAGGCCAATATGATCTTTTGATATTTTCACATAGGACCCCATACTTATTTTGAGATGAAATGGATTGGAGGTCATTGTGGCAATTTCAAGTAATTTTAAACCCATTGTAATCTCCACAAATCCCCCCGTATTCCCATTTTTTTCCTACTCACTTTTTACATCATTTTCGCTCGCTTGTCGGTTGATATATCATCATTATATTTTGAAAGGCACAAAGAAATACACTTTAAGAAAATTTCTATTTTTATTCCTTAATAGGACAGTGAACTTTCACACACACATACACACATATATGTATATTAGGATATATACATAATATATAAATGAGCTTTAAAAAAAATAACTATTTAAGGGGCATTTATAAAGTTTTAAAGAGGCAAATTGACAAATATTTCTAAAACTAAAGTTAAAATGAAATGTTTGAAAATTTAAGGGCACATTTTAAAGTTTAGAGGAGCAAATTAAATTTTTTTTTTGTAGAAAACTATAGATAAAAATGGAATCAATTGAAAATTTGAGGGGACATTTATATATTTTGAGGACAAATTAAAAGGTATTTGTAAAACAATAGGTAAAATTACACTTTTCAAATATTTGAGTGGGCACATATATACTGACTCTACCTCTCTAAATAACAATTGATTTTCCTACGTAGAAATTAGAATAACCTCGTCTTATGTAAAGGTTGGAGCTAATCTGGCTCTCTGATACCACACCAAGAGATTTGTTAAAAAGACTAGAAAGTATCTATAAGGAAAAAATTCACTAGGGTGATAATGCTGTTATTATTGGGTATTACTAGTATGAAAATTTTTAGTGTTCGTGTATTTAATGTGTCCACAATTGTAAAACTTAAGTCTGACTAATGAGTGATTGATATTATGGTACCACTTAACAT
The DNA here is from genome assembly GCA_033060915.1 of Euryodendron excelsum. Lineage (NCBI taxonomy): Eukaryota > Viridiplantae > Streptophyta > Magnoliopsida > Ericales > Pentaphylacaceae > Euryodendron > Euryodendron excelsum. Next base: position 10,965,437 of record CM065392.1, on the reverse strand, counting down.
TTGTTTCACTTTTGAGTACTTTCATGCAATCACTAACCAAAATGCAAGCCTTTGTAGCAGGTGTGATGTTACGATTGTTCAATAAGATAAAGAAAAACTCAGGCCCAAAACTATGATTGGATACCATCCGTAATTCGAATTATTTTTTTGAATTTTTGTTTTTAGGAAACAAGAATATGAAAACAAAAGTACAGAGCTCAAATTTATTTTTTATTGGGCAAATTACATCCACCTCCTTTGATGTTTCAGACTATTACAACCCACTCTCTGAGGTTCTAAAAATTACATTCCCCTACCTAGAGTTTTGAGATGAATTACATTTTTTTTCAGATGTTAAATCTTTTAACAGAATATATGCGATGCCAGCAAAAAAAAAACAAGTTCATTACCTAAATTGCCCTTAATGTACATGAAATGACATAAATAGATTTTTTTTTTTGCTTATGAAATTAATTAGTGTGTTAATTTTAAGCCTTCTTCTAATGAAAAAAAAAGAAGATGTATAATAGTATAAGATTTTAAAAATAAATTAAATGTCACTTCTATATAAAACACTATTTCAATTAATAAATAAATTATAAATCTTATATTTTTTTAAAACTTTATATGCTATAATTAAAGTCTTATATAGATTCTATAAATTTTTATAAAAAAAAAGTTCTAGTCAATATGAGGAAAAATGTCTTACAAAAAGTAATATAAAAAATAACAACGTTAGTTAACTTATATTAAAAAGAGAACGGTTTAATTTAAGAAAGTCAATTGTATCAAAGTTTTTAGATACTATATACTATAAAAAAAAATAACACACATGTAAGGAAATTTAAAAGCAAAAAAATAAAGATTTAAAAAATTAACACTCAAATTAATTTTAGAAGCAAAAAAAACCCTATTTATGTCATTTCATGTACATTAGAGGTAATTTAAGTAATGAACCTATTTTTTTTTGCTGGTATTACATATATTCTGTTAAAAAATTTAATATCTAGAGAAAAATACAACTCACCTCAAACTTTAAGGGAGAGAGATGTAATTTTTAAAATCTTAGAAGGCGAGTTGTAATAATCTAAAACTTTAAAGGAGGTGAATATAATTTATCTATCTTTTTTTATTTTATTTTAACATTTGATTGGTTGGATAGACCCTCTGACCCTAGGCCTAATAAAAAGGCATCCAGCCCAAGCTATTAGTAGTTGGTCTTGATTTAAGTTAAGGCTCAATCTCCATCCGTCATTAGTAATTTGCATTCAAACACATGGACAAAAAAAAGGCGGGTTCCTAAGTAACCAATTCACAATATGGGTGCAAGTGCGCGTGCAGTTGCAAGTGCAGGTGAAATAGAGAAAGGTACAAGTACAGTAGAGCATCATTTATAAAAAATATTTTTAGAGTAAAAGTCTATACAAAGTGCGTATACGCATATATAATAACATATTTAAATATAAAGGTATAGATATATATTTTTTAATAAATTTTGATTTGAGTATCCATTACTTTCTTAAAAAATACCTAAATTTATAACATTTAAAATAAAGAAAAGAAACAAAATAGTCTTTTTTTTTTTACTGAATTACAAAAGTTGACGCTTGCCGAATTCCGAATTAGTAAATTATGACGGCAACTATATTTGAGTTAGTAAATTTGACGCTTTCAATTTGCCAGCTTAAAGACTAAAGCGTACTTCGTCCACTTAGGATTGTGTGACTTAATAAAACTAGATTGTTTTGTTTGAGGCAAAATTTCACTATTCTCATAAAACTAGAAAGAGCACCACGTCATGAGTAGTGAGGTTCTTTTAAATACTTGAATCATGGTACTTATATGGTATGAGGTTTTATGTAAATTATGATATTTATAAAAATTTTAAATATAAAAGACTATCATACAACTATGACAATCTTTATAATATTTAAAAAAAATATTTTTTCTCCATATATTACATTGCATGAATACTGTCACACTATATAAACATGATATATTACATTACGTGAATAGATTACCACGCTGCATAAATACGATGTCGCGGTGTCATGTCAGTAAATACCTTTTGTAAAACTATAGTTGGGGCAAATTTCACTTTCCCTAATTTTTCTTCCCTCCCACGGTCTAACAGAATCCTTTGGATTCAATCCCCAATTGTTAAATCTTTCTCGATTATCACTCTCAGCCCTCAGTTCAAGCCTTTCGATTAGACTCTCGGAGTTGCATGGTCGTCGTCAACTCGACTACGCCGGAGCTATGTTGAAATCAAATCATCTTGTTCTGAGGTTTGTCTCTGATTCTATTTCTCTGCATATACGTTCGTACGTTGTCTGTGTATATATGTATGCACATGCATTATCTCTTTACTTTCTGTCTTTCCTTTTCTTGTCTAATATTTCACACCCACCATGCGGCCATTAGATCACATTAGTTCATGGCTTCTCTCTGTCTAGCGTTTGTGGACACTGCCCCACCAACGTTAACTGCATATACCTCTGTAGAACTCCATGCCCAACACCAAAGATTCATCGCGCATAGTAAAGTAGTGCCAAAAGTAATTCTCACATTTTGTTTTTCTCAAGGGATCGGATGAAAATTTTGTAGAATATATTTTTTGATAACTAAATGTAGCTATATAGAAATTGCCAAAGAGGGGGCAAACCCTGTACAAGCAACTTGACAAAAGGCTGCGTTTATATCTACAGGCATGTACAATTCATTGCTATTTTTTGTTGGTTGAGTCAGAGTACTCTTTTTTACATTACATAGTTTACAACATTATTTGGGTTGTTAAATATTGAAGTGAAATGATATGATCACATTCTTGGAAGTGGAGGTGGATTAACTAGATATAGTACAAATGATTGATGGTGTCACAGATTACCAACAGCGTAAAAGCTGAATGCGTTACTCTTTATGACTGCATATTTGGCCAAGTGCATATAGGCAGTCCAGTCACCACTACAGACGCAGCAAATTTGCTCATAAATCCACAGATGAACCAAGGAGAAGTGTGTTTGGCTTGCGCTTAAGAAACCTTATTTGACCAAATTTTGCTACTTTGTTCCTCCGTGACTCTTTGCCTTTTTTCGTTCTATTTGAGTTTGGAACTAAGTTACCTACAACACGGATTGTTTTGGTATTTGACATGGGTACATGGTACGCCACATGCTCTAAAATGTAGTGTGATAGAGGTAAACTTGTATAGATTACACTATAGAATTTAAAGTGTTTCTAGAGCAATTTTCTTTTAACAATTAGTCATCCGGTAAAATATAATCTATTTGTTTTTTTAAATTAATTTGTAAAGACACATTTCAAGGAACATTATAACCCAATTTTTTATAATGTCTTGCCAATACTATAACCTTCCTAAATTTTGTGAGGTCAAAAGTTTGCACAATATTTTGAGATTGCTTTGGATCGCTCAATTTACAGTTTTAGAATGCTAGTGTACCATGTTTTAGAATGTGTGTTCCAATTCAGTAAATCGCTAGGGTATTAGGGTTTTTTAGTAACTTGTTTGGAGGCAATCAATCACCCTTAAATTATCACAAGGTAAATATATTCCCTACTCTATGTGCCCATGCAGTTGATGCCACAAGTTACTACACAAAGTCGGTACAATGAATTGAGAGTGTTTTTGGAGTTGAAAGATAAATTGCACAATTTTCAGGCTGCAGCCAAATTCAGTTAAGTGCGGACGGCTTACACAAGTTTGTTCCTCCGTTTCCCATGAAAACGTTTTAGGGGCTAAGTCCTGTTTGGCTCTCTCAAAAGCCCATGCTGCAGCTGTAGCACTTTTTGTACTAGGCTTTGTCCAAGAACATCGTCTATATTACTTGCTCTCTAAACTCTATTGGAAGGAGCCAGATACACTTTTTTCAACAGCAAAGATGTGCCTGCTCTATCTCGGATTGACAGGTTCCTGATTACAGCAGATTGGGAGGAGCACTTTTTGACTGTTTTGAAGTCTTCCTATCCCCGTCCAATTTCTGACCATATTCCAATAGTTTTGGACTGTGGAGGGCTTCATAATGGCAAAAGCCCCTTTCGGTTTGAAAATATGTGGCTAAAGGAGGAAGGTTTTATTGTTTTAGTGGAGCAGTGGTGGAGGTCCTATAGTGTGGCAGGATACCCAAGCTTTATACTAGCAAAAAAATTGAAAATGCTTAACGAGAATATCAAGAAGTGGAATTTCGAAGTGTTTGGAAGGGTTAATGTCAGGAAAGATAGATGTTTGCGAGCTATCAAGGAACTGTATACTATGGAAGGGGTTAGGCCTCTATCAGATGTGGAGATTCTTCAACGGGAAGAGGCTAAAGGTGAATTAGGGAGACTAGTTACGATGGAGGAAGTTAGCTGGAGGCAAAAGTCGGGATCATTGTGGTTGAAAGAAGGCAATAATAACATAAAGTTTTTTCATAAAATGGCTAATGCTAATCGAAGGACCAAACATATTGGGTGTTTGCGAGTTGTTGGGGTAGAGTTGAGGAACGAGCAGCAGATTAGAGAAGAGATGGTGGGTTTTTATAAACATTTGTATGCAGAATCTTGTGAGCATAGACCAACTTTGGATGGGCTGGAGTTCTCCACCTTACCGGATGAAGACAGGGGTATGTTGGAGGTCCCGTTTACTGAGGAGGAAGTATTTTCAGCTTTGAAGGGCTGTAATGGCGATAAAGCACCGGGCCCTGATGGATTTTCCATGGCCTTTCTGTTAGCTGGATGGCATGTTGTTTGAGAGGATATTATGGCTGTTATGAAATTTTTTTACAAGCATGGTTGTTTTGATAAAAGTATTAATTCTACATTTATTGTCCTTATTCCTAAAAAGGGTGGCTCCGTGGAACTAAGGGAATTTCGTCCGATTAGTCTGGTGGGAAGCATTTATAAGCTAGTTGTAAAGGTGCTGGCCATTCGACTCAAGAAAGTGATTAGTAAGGTGATTTCTGATTCTCAAAATGTCTTTATGGGGGGATGTCAAATATGAGATGCAGTTCTTGTGACTAATGAGGCTATGGATTCCAGATTAAGGAGTGGTTAACCTGGGTTGGCTTGTAACCTAGACATTGAAAGGCGTATGGTCATGTCTCTTGGGATTTTCTCTTTTATTTGATGAAGAGAATGGGGTTCGGGGTCCAATGGAGAAAGTGGATTTCTTTTTGCGTTTCTTCAGTCAGATTCTCTGTCTTAGTAAATAGTGTTCCAATGGGCTTTTTTGGTAGTTCTAAGAAATTGAGACAAGGTGATCCATTATCCCCATATTTGTTTATTATTGTGATGGAAGCGTTTATTAAGATGATGAGGAGACCTGTGGATGGGGGTATGATTGGCTCTTTTGTGGTGAGCAAATCTGGGGGGGAAGTGGTTTTTGTCTCACATTTACTTTTTGCAAATGACACTATTATGTTTTGTGATGCTAGTGTAGAACAACTTTGATATCTTCGTTGTGTTCTTATTTGTTTTGAAGCTGTTTCGGGTTTGAAAGTTAATGTAGCCAAAAGTGAATTGATTCCTGTGGTTAACACGGTGAATATAGGGGAGTTGGCAGATTGTTTGGGGTTCAAAGTGGGCAAGCTTTCTTCGGTTTATTTGGGGTTGCCTTTGGGGTCTAAGTTTAATGAAAAGGGAGTTTAGGATGGTATTATTGAGCGGACAGAGAGACGACTTGCTTATTGGAAACACCAGTATTTATCTAAAGGAGGTAAGTTGACTTTGATCAAAGCACCTTGTCTAGTTTGCCAACTTATTTTATGTCACTATTTTCTATTTCGGCATCAGTGGCTGGTAGATTGGAGAAGTTGCAGTGAAATTTTTTGTGGGGTGGAATGGGATTAGAGTTTAAGTATCATCTAGTGCCATGGGATAAAATTTGTTCCCCCTTTCAGTATGGGGGTCAGGGTGTGAATAAGCTCCAAACCTTTAACCAAGCTCTTTTGGGTAAGTGGTTGTGGAGATTTGTGATTAAGGAGGGGCAGCTGTGGAAGTTGGTGATTCAAAGAAAATATGGGTTACGAGAGGGAGGTTGGACGTCAATTCAGAATCGTGTATCCTACGGGGTTAGTTTGTGGAAAGGGATTCGAAAAGGTTGGGCAGAGTTCTATCGGCATGTCAGGTTTGTTATAAGAGATGGAAGGAGGGTTAAGTTTTGGAGTGATATCTAGTGTAAGGATGTGCCACTTTCGGTAGCTTTTCCTAGTCTATATGCTATTGCGCAAGATTGTTTGAAGATCACCAATGAGATTGTTGCTTGGGAACTGGTGTTTATTAGGGAAGTTCAGGATTGGGAATTAGAGGAGGTGGTAGATTTCTTTGGCTCTTTATATAAGTCGAAAATTGCTTGGCGAGGTGTGGATCATATGATTTGGAATGATAATAATGGTCGGTTTTTAGTGAGTTCTCTTTATGCTATGCTCTATAATGAGGATGTTAGACTGTTTCCATGGCAGACAATTTGGAAGACAGGGGTTTCGAGTAAGGTGGCTTCTTTTGTATGGACTGCAGCTTTAGATGCTGGTCTTACTATTGATAATATGGGGAATAGGGGAAAAATGCTTTCTAACTAGTGTTGCATGTGCTATAAAGTAGTGGAAACAGTTGACCATCTGTTAGTTTATTGTGAAGTAGCATGGCGTCTTTGGAGCATGTTATTCTCACTGTTTGGCATATCTTGGGTTATGCCTTTTTTCGGTTGTTGATTTATGCGATTTGTGGTCTACAATATGCAAGGAGCGGTCTAGGAAGAAGGCATGGAATGTGGCTCCTTTGTGTGCTATGTGGTGTCTTTGGAAAGAAAGGAATAGAAGAACCTTTGAGGAGTCTGTTTCACCAATCCATAGGCTTAAGGCATCTTTATTGCATATTTTTGCTTTTTGGCTTAACGGGGAGTTTTGTGAGTCTTCACTTGCCTTGTTGGATTTTATAGGGGATTTGGATTTGAAGGGCAGGTTTTAGTGTTTAGGGTATACTACTTGTGTACTATGGTGACACCCCCTCTTGGTGTTTGGTTCAATAAATCTTTTACTTATAAAAAATAAAATAAAATAAAAACTCTCCCAGTGAATCACGGTTTTTTTTGCTTTTTATATTTTATATTTTTTATGTTTAGTACTTTGGTGTGTTTTAGATTTCATAAGCTCTAAATTGAGGTAATGTAAAACACTTCATAAGGAGGAGGCTTCCCTTCTTGGAGTTTGTGGTAGTGCCTTATTGGCCATTTAAGACCATTGTGTGTTTGCGGGGCGGTGGCTTGGAGCTGTTATGTGCAGTTTCTTTTGTTTTTGGGCTCCTGTGTTCAGGGTTGCATGCTGGGGTTCCTGTTTGCATGTTGGCTTTGGATGTTTTAGCTTGGTAGTGTTTATTTAGTCTATTTGGACTTGTTTTTTGCTCCGTTTTGGCGGCGTGAGGCCTTGACCTTCCTTTGTTTTCACTGTTTGGTTGGCCCTCCATCCTTACTCTCCGAGATGGATTCCAACGTTGTTTGTATTCTTGGGGAACGCCCCTTGTATTCTTGTAGGTGTCTTTTTTATTTTATTTTATATATGCTTAATTAACAACAACAACAACCCCCCCCCCCCCCCCCCCCCCCCCCCACAAAAAAAAAAAAAAAAAAAGAAAGAAAGATAAACACTTCAAACTTGCAGCAACTTATGAATGTCATATTTAACTAATTTTCATCTCATGAATGGTCTAACTTCAAATAGTTGAAGTGATAGGAGTAGAGAGCATTTCTACAAGACTGGAACTACAAGTGTGGATAGCCGGCACAACTATGAGCACTTTAAGTGCAAAAGAAAAAAAGGTGTCATCTTATTCTTCAATAAAGTGGAAAATGCAAGAGGGAAAACAAAAAAAAAAAAAGATAGAAGGAAACATAGGTCTTATTTACCAGCTGTTCATGGTAACTAATATTTTTGTCTGTGCTTATACTGCAAATACGTAGTTTAGTAGGTATGCACCTTGAACATTATTTAGGGAGGTACTTGAGTTATTGCGAAGGCAGTACATTAAGCATACTTGAACACGATTTCAACAAAAATTATGCCTGGTCTGCAAGTTCAGCCCCATGAGATTTACAACTAAAATCAACTTGCCAATAGAAATCCAATCATTTTGATTGACACAGGTGGGCATTTGAGACAAGGCACAAGAAGCCAAATTATTTAACCATGCCACATGCTTGAGCCAAAGTACCACCAAAATCAGCCAAAACTCCTAACACATAAGGCCTGTTAAAAATAAGCATCTGATCCATAGTTTCACTGCCAAAAGACCTGAGACATTCTGTCTTGCCTCAACTCCCTTGAAAAGATCTACAAACATCCATACGAGTGTTTGTGTTTTGGGGATGGGGGGTTGGCAGCGGGGGTTGGCTTACTTCATGGGGAGCTGTTGATTAAGAGAAATTTATCAATCTTCACACTGTTTGAAATGTATGATCTTGTGGGCTATTCCTTTTTTGGGACATTGTTCAGCTTAAATAATGCCATTATTTTCTTCTGTCTCCTTTTTGTTATAAAACGTTCACTTTCGTGTCTCTGTGAGGCTGTTTAATTTCTTAATTTTTGATTACCTTAATGTTGGATTGAGTTGATTTTTGGATTTTAATAAAGAGGAGTTAGCTCTAAAAAGCACATATATGGACATGACAGAGACATGCTAACGTGATGATTTTCAACAAATGCAGAACATAACATAGTGGAGACACTAAAAAGTATATTGTATGTATTTTTTTATTGGTCATATAATAAATATTTTACTTAAAAATAATAAAAATTTGCAAGATACACTAATTAAAGTTAAAAACCATATATTCCATAGTCTAAACTTCAATTAGATATAAATCTACATTGTTTCTATTTTATAATTGGATTCCAAGTTAAATTTTTTTATTTATTTATCTTGCAACGTGTTTCATGCGTGTTTAAGTGATGGACATGTGGCCTTAAGTGTTCAATTTTAGATAATTAAAAAAATAATAGGACAAATTGGGATGCGTGTCCAGGTTGTTTGACGACCTTCGGTAACGCTGACACAACACTTTTTAAGAAGTTTCCATGCTTCTTGAAGTTAGCTAGCTAGATAGGCTAGTTAGATTATATGCCCGTTACAGTGGATTCTTCCTCAACCTTTGTGTGTATGGGAAGGCTATAACTGATTTTCTGAACTTTGCTGTTGAAAAAGCAGTCCTAAATGTGACATGTGCTTATACTTGATTTTCAAGGTCGCACTATAAGTTTCAAGAATCTTCCTCGCTCTTACCTCATGCCTTGTGACAACATTCCTCTTTCAACTTTAGTAATGGCTGTGGTGCGCATTGATCGGGGTTGCTGGTTTTTTCAATTTGTTTCTGTTTGGTTGTTCTGGGTGCTCCTTTTGTGGCTGGGTGGTGCCTGTTTTGACTTGTGCCTGGCCTGTCTCTTCTCTGATTTTCGCTTGTCTTGGTGATGGTTGCTTTGTTTTTTGGGTGTATAGGGTGATTTTGATCTCCCAGTGCCGTTGCTGGGTTGACATGTTGCTGATTGTTCTCTATGAGGTGGTGGAGATGGTTTGCTCTCCTTTTCTCTGTTGTGGCTTTGGGTTCTATTTTAATCAGGCTTCTGCATAGTTGCTTTTGTCTTGGTTTTGTTTGTGAGTTGGGTTGAGGCTTGGCTGGTTTCTTTTTGTCATTATATGGCTTTCGTTGTTGCTTGGTTGGTTTTTCTATTGGTGGACACTTTCTTTGTGGTGCTTGCTGGTATGAAGGCTTGTTGGTTGGTTTTCTTTTGGATGTTTACAAGCCGGGTGGTTTGCAGCGTGTTTTTTTTTGGGTTGGGCCTGCCAGTTTTAAAGGTGGGATATAGTCTTAGTTTAGTTGCCTTGCTTGGGTGGCTTCAATCTTGCCTGTTGTAGATGGTCTCCATCTTTCTTGTATATGCTGGGGTGTGCCTCTTCACCCTTTTATTGGTATATCATGTTCATATTTAACACTCTTCTCTTGCCGGTCCAAAAAAAAAAAAAAAAGAGAAAGAAAAAGCTTTTGTAGCCTTCGCCTTTTCCTTTGTAAAGTTTAAACACAATATCTTATTTTAGAGGAACTAATTAAGCATTTTGTATGTAGGCACTGCACTACATAAAGATAATAGCTTGAGAAAAAAGTTGTCAGGTAAGACATGGCAAGGAGCCTCCTCTACGATCTTTTATCTAAAGATTGACCAGGTCATTTTTATGATTCTTCTGATCTCCATTCCTCTTTCTCTAGTTTTTTATTTGTTTTGTACATATGAGGACATGGACTTATGTATTTGCATTAGTACATCTCTCTTTATACTAGTCATTCTAACTTCAAGTTTGTCATCTGGTCATTTTCTCATTTATTATTTTGTTGATTTATTTTAGGGGCTTAAATGATGGTATCAATGGATTTGATGATCAACGGTGGTGCCACTGAAGATTTAATAATACCTGCGATCTCAACCAGAAAATTTTTGCCACTTCAGATTCTATTAATCCTTGTCTTTTGTTCAAAGGAATCCTGTGTGAGAAAGACTCCATGCTACTCCAAGTGAGTATTAAACTTAGAGCTGACAATGCTGCCATTATTCTCATGTTTTCCATTTATTGCCATCATAATTATAGATGTGGTGAAGTATCTCGACCTATCATGACTTCTCCAGAAAATCTTCGTTGCCAATAATATTTCAGTCTGAGATTGAAGATATGAATAAAGTTGTTTTGAAGTTAGCCACCAATTCACTCTCATGTGCTTAAAACTTCCATTTGCTTCTGTGTCATGATCTTATGGATATATGTCTCATATGTCTAGTCGCTTAAGTGGTTATGTGACTGGCACGTGACCTTTAAGTGGATGTGAACTACCCTTACATTATAAGTTAGAAATAAAAAAGAAAGACCTAAATTGATCCCAAAATAAATAAAATAAAACTAAACCCTAAGCTACATCATACAACTTCTCATGTAAAATTTATGGGCTCTAATTCTATGTGTAATGCATGGCACATCCCGCTATCCTTTGGCCCTTATTTGTATGGTAATAAGCCCTTAGTTGTTGTCTGGAGATTTTCAACAACCTTTTCCGCAAATTTAGTAACCTACCGCTTTTTCAGTTGAACCAATTACAGGTTTTTTTTTTCTTTTTCAAAGAGTGAATTTCAACCCCCTTTTTTCTATGAACTCCATAAGCTTTCTCCCAAGTCCACTGCAGCGGTCTTACTTTGGTCTTTTGTTGAGCTAAACAATCCAACTTTCTTCCTAGTCGATTGCTTCATAATATTTCATCTTTCACAATGATGACTCATGAAAAATGAGGCACAGTGGAAGCAATTACAAACAGTTCATATCAATAAATTCTGTGCTTCAAAATCTGTATAGGATTCTGTTGATGCGTCATCAATGTCAAGGAATAAATTTTGATATCCAAAGAATAAAGATTCTATTAAAATAATTAAAAATGAGGTTGCAACTATGGCCTTCTTTTTCCATCCTCTTGAAGAAAATATTATTAACAATTTCTTTGATGTCCATGAGATGACTAGTGACAGTATGGGCAAATTTTTTGTTTTCAATTATTCTAAAGATCTCTGTGACTTGCAAGACATTCCAACCATTGATTTTGTCACATTCCAGATAAATTTGACAGTATAATGGCAAAGCTAGATTACTTGCCCTTATTGCTTCCTAAGGGAAATCTATGCCAAATCAACTATCGAACTTCGCTCTCCCATGGATATTAAGTAAAGGTTTATGCCTTAACGTTCTGTAGTTTTGCAGAACTCATGCTCGAGGCTTTTAAGATGTGGGGGAAAATGATGCAAGGAACAGAAGAAAAAAATAGATGGAATTTGGAAACTTCGCATGGGACTTATTTGGAGCCATGCATGTGTATGAAATCTTGGTTTGTCTTGAGTCTTATTGCATGTATCAAGGTATTGGGAGGCCTACTGTTGTAGTGTTATTTGTTTTATTGGGATTTATGAGTTAGAGTATGTTAGTAACTTCTAGATTTGGACATGGCCTTTAAATTGGCCCCATTTGTCATAGTAAAGATGAATTATGTTTTTGGGTCCTTACATGGCTTTGAAATAGTTAAGATTTCTTAATATCATATTTTGGTGTTTTTAGTCCTATGATAAATATTTTAAGTCTAGCAGCCTATAAGTATATATTTCCAGTCGCAGTTTAACAGAGTTTGAGTAATGAGAATATAAGTTTGTGCAAGAGGGATTTTGGCTGAACGATTGTCGATATGGAACTGAAGGGATATTTAATCCAGCCATCTGCCAATGATTTGATCAAATAATATTACTATGGTTCGAGAGAAAGTAACAGTATCTACTCGGACACTACAGTGGAAGTGTGTTGAATCAAGGGCAGACAGTAATGGGTTATGACATATCTCATCAAAGATAGGAACTTCTGGTCGCTTAAGCTCTCAGGTAGTTGTTCCTAAGTTCCTGATGTTGTCCTACATAACATGTCACTTGTTGGGGGTTTTCAATTTGGTATCTTATCCGACTGTGAGAGTTTTGGTATTGTGTTTTTTTTTCCCACTCTTTTTTTGGGATTTGGGTGGATACTATTTTGGAAGTTTTTTTGATGAAAGATTCATATAAATGTGATCTCCTTCTTTTAGTGAAATTTTTTTTCCCAAATGCAAGTGGACAAAGCCTGCTAGTGGGTGGATCCCACAAATTCTTATATTTTGTGTTTGTTCTGTATTATTTTTTGCTGCACGATGCAACCTGTATAATATATTAAAGCTTCCATGAGTGCCACCGAGCAGTGTCAGAGCTTGGTCACTAACAAGTGTTATCAAAACTTTGGGCCTAATTCTACCGCACTTATAAGAATAGTGTTGTTTTCTTCTGTTAATGTTTTATTTTTCTAAATAATGTAAACGTATTAAAGCTATTAAGCGAAGCAAGCAAGCTACTTCAAGCTTGGTTCCTGAAGCTCGTTTGAGATTGGCTCATGAGGTTGACAAGCCAAGTCTGAACCATGTTCTTTATTCAGCCAGGAGAACTTGCTTCCATAAGCAACTTTATGAGACTTTGGTATTTATCAAAATTGTGGGTGAAAGTTTCTGGTCTTCTCATTTAAGGAGTGTTTCTGACAGATGCTCCTTTTGGAGGCAGGAAGTAGGAGTTGAGTGTGCTGTCATCATATTGTTCTTACAAGGAACTTTTCTAAAGTTTGTTTTCTTACTTGAGAGCCATTTTCTTCAATTGATCACATGATGCAGCAGCAATTTGTAGTCATTTTATGATACTGATCACAGCTCATGTAAATTGAGCCAAGTTTTTCATTATCCTTCTACCTACCACAACCTGTCTAGTTTCTCCAAAATAGGGATTGGCTGCGTGAACTATAAAAATAGAGCGTATTTTGCTTTACTAAGTGATAGGCTTTGTTGGTGTGAAACATCACTCTAATAACTCTTCAGTGAGGGTACTTTAGCTCCTTCACAGGGTTTTTTTATCTTTATTTTTTTATATATGCAAATATTGTGGAAGGTTATGAATTTCTTAAACTGTAATATTTTGTTCCCTCTCATGTATAGTAGTTTAGTAACGTTTCTTAGGAGATTGAATATCTGAATTTTTCTAAGGCTACTTAGATTCTTAACATTTCTAATGGGTAAATCTTTGTGCCTTATAAAGAAAGAATGACATGTGCGTACTTGATGGTTAGTTGGGAAAACATTGATCTTTGATGTAAATGCTCTTTTTTTTTTTTGGAATAGATATAGAAATAATGTACAAATATACAAATATAAGGGGCTACCTTAGGCAAGGAGCCCTGGATGGATGCCATCTAAGGGAAGATGGGGGCCATCCAGGCGACAAAACCAAAAAAACTAAGGAACTTCATTGCCCTAAAACCTGACAAGGACCATCATGCCAAATTCCAAGGCCCCCTGCGAGAACAAATACAAATACTTGGTCCAAAGATATCTACGGGGAGCCGCCATTATCTTTGAATCTAAGTAACCAATTTGTAAAGCAAGATTGTAATTTGTAAAAATATCTCGAGTGTAGGAGCGTCTCTAGACTACGCGTACACATACATATTAATGCATCTAGATATGAACATATAGGCACATACATTTACTTGAATAATTATTAATTTTATGTGCATCAATTTCTTAAGAAAATATCTAACTTTAGTATTTAAAACAAATAAAAGAAGCACAATAGTTATTGTAGTAATTTCTTTACTTAACTACAAAAGTTTTTATGCAAATCTCAATAAAAAATATGTTATATTATATTTTGCACCGTGACAATACGCAAGTCAATCAACTATTGGTCCAAACTAGAATTTGGCGATTTGACCATTTGAATCCATGCATTTGACAGGGATTGGCTCCCAATTTGCCAACTCAAGAACTGGAGTGCAGTTTGTCCACCTGGTTAGAATGTTTAGGTTACTTAGGTTCAAATCCACCTGTTTGGTTGTGAGCAAGGGGTCAACTTTGTGAACACAAATTTGAGACAACACTATCATAGGTCTTAACTTTGCTCAGTAATAGGACTTTGAGAATGTCATTTCTTTTTTAACTTCATTTTCATTTTCCATGATTTACACGTATCTAAAATACATGTATGTGTATACCTTTTGAACCATTTAAAGTTTATGATTTTTTGCTGGATACCCTGTAAACTATGCCAACACATTCTTTGAATTACTTTTGATATTATTTGGTGATATGAAAATGCAACCTATGTTATACAACCAACATTTTAGTCATGTTTCTTATGTAGGAACTAAGATTCCATCTGTTGTATGACAAAAACTAAAAGTAGTACCCAGTTGACTGATACATGTAACATGGTTTGCTGAAATCAGAGCGTGATGGAGATACTGGAGCCAGTCCTGGATGTTTCATTTGCCTCAAACATGGAGTTACAGAAACTCCCCGGATTTGTCTTGCAACTTCTGAATGATTGCAACATTCTTTCTTGGAATTCTCCATTTAATCACTTCGGCTTCCACTTGTATACAGATGATTTCATTATAGATGCTCATAAAAAATGTATTCAGAGAGAGGGTCATTCTCCGAAACGATGGTGGCTTCATGAATGGAGTTGGTGTCCAATGGTTACAGCGATAGGTGTTGTTGACTATTGGTTTGGTGCATTGGATGTGTCATTACGGCTTGCATTTGTCACAAAAGTAATTGTCCAGTTGGTGTTTCTAGTTAGGTATTAAGATTTGCAATCTTTATTGTGTTCAAATTTCTATTTCCATTTTTAACATTATAGTATTCAAATTTCTTTTTCTCTAACATTCTCTTATGTGTCTTCAGAGGGAAGAATTATGAGCTCGTTTCCCTGTCGTGCCTAGTGATCTTGTCGACTTCTTTCTATATGTTGCTGAGGAGGTAATCTATAAGTCTACCTTTTAAATGGTTGATGGATTTGGTGCTTCCATGCTTATAGACTCCAGTTCGACCTTTTATTGTATCTTATATCAGCGATGGCGAGACAACCCTTTGAGACTTTGATCCTTTGTTCTCTCTCTCTCTCTCTCTCTCTCTCTCTCTCTCTCTCAGCCGACCAACTCAAGGAGATAGTTTTTCATCCTTCTATTTTTTTATTTTTTGGGATGGCTTAGGCTGAGCTTAGGTTGGGTTGGAGTAGGCTAAAAAATAAAAAGGTTGGCTAAAGCTAGGTTTGGCTAAAAGTTTTTAAGTATAAAATTTTTTTCGGGGCTTATTTACCCGAGCTACAACCTATGAGAGTCGTTGTAGCTCCGTCCCTGTACATACCAAATAAAAATATATCTTTTTCCCTATCTATGCCGTGTGTAGATCCTCTTTTTGACAAATTGATGTGGCATTGCGTTTGTACTTGTGTCCTTATCTGTGTCTGAAGTGTGTTAGATGGTCTTTTTGACTATCATTCTTGGTGCCTTTGTTTTTCTTGGTCTAGTTCCTATTATTTTAAGATTTTCATAATTTTTTAAGAATATTTTACTCTTGTATGGATTGTATGTTTATGTATTGCCCCATTCCTATCCAAGCCACCGTGTCCAAGTCATCTTAAAGAATCCCGACTTGGTGACCGACAACACTGTACAAAAGTGTATGGTGTACTAAATATTAAAGTGCTTACTCTATAAGTACATGGACACTTGTTGGCAAAGAATTACTGAACTTTTGTGATTGTTTCTTTTGTACAGTGGGTAAGTGCTGAAATCTAATACATTCCCTGTAATATGCATATTTTTTCTGTTGCTGGAACTTCTGATGGATATGCTTGATGTTAAGTTCTATCCCCCTCATAATATAATGGTTTAAATTTTCATGTACTATTACTTTTTTGGGGGATTAAACTGTAAATAGGTCATGATGCCAATAGTAGTGATTTTACTTTTTCCCTAAAGTTTTCAAATAATACATGTACTAGTTTCTACTACTCTGTTTACGCATCTATATTGTGCTTTGCTATCTGCATTCAGAATCTACGAAAGTATTCATTTTTGGTGCAGATATTGAATGCAATTGAGAATGAATAAGTGCTCAATCAGATCATAAAGGTGTACAATGTCAACTGTCTGTCTCTGGGTTTATAGCAACTGTAGATGCAAAGGAAGACAATGACATTGGATTTCTGGGTAAAACATAAGTTTTTGTCTTTTGCATTGTGGCATTCAATGGATGCAATTCACATTTTCTTCTAGTGAAATGCAATCCCATTGATTATTGTAATTAGAACTTCACTTCATGCATTCGGCTTTATGGGGAGGGTTGGGCAATCATTTGGTTGTTTCTTGGCACTTGGATATTGGAATGAACATTCAACTAGGGGTAGAAGCGAATCACTACATGGGAATGATTCTATATCTTTTGAATGGCTTCATCATTGTAGAATTCAAAGGTTTATCATAAAACAAGTAGATTGGTCCAGTCATACTTTAGGTTGACACTTGATCTGTAGTTCAGTTATTTTATGTCCAGTCAAGTTATCCGAATTCATTCAAACGTGTTGTGTGGGTGACTCCACAATTGTAGTATGAAAGTCGTTGCTGAATCAAGGCGAATATGATTGGTTTGATTTCCTACTGTTATATATTAGTGCTAATTAACATATTACAAAGTTGGTAATCTCCAGGCTAGTTGAATATTAACGCAAAGCTTTAAGTAAAGTTGAATTCTCTTGGTTTGAACGGTTATTGCATTTTCCATGCTCTGTTATTTAGTCATGCCTGATGCTAGCAGTTATTTATTAGGTTGTGGTGGGTGGAAGGGAGTTTTTGTTGTAACCCCTGTTGAGAATACTGGATTTTGCTCCGAGGATGCCACTATACTGCTCCTTTTGCAGAGGGTAGAAATGCAGTTGCTGGTAATGGGGATTTATATCTTAGGTTCGTTAGAAAACGTTTCCCCCAGCACCGCTCGCTTTACTTTGTTTGCTGTAGTATAATAGTATCATTTGCTCTCTAGAGTCCGTAGTCATATATTGTGGAATTGTGACAGGTAAATAAGGAGGCTGTGAAGATCTAAAGAGTGGTTGCCCTCTGGGGAAGATGCAGGTAATGGGTCTAATTGCAGCCCATGTTGCAAGTGCAGCAAATGAAACGCATAACCATGAGCTTGCACGTGTGCACAATACACGCTTGCATGCACGCTGCACAGTTAAATTCCTGATAAAATGCATCGATATTCTTCGGTGCATCCTCATTTTCTTGTGGAATTCACAATTTATTAAATAATGTTAAATTGGTCTACCTTAATTACTGAGTTGCTTACGAAGTCTTAAATTTATCAGGCTAATATGACCATTAAACTCATTTCTTTACATAAATTCACAATATTATGCAGGGCCAGCTCCAGGCCTAGGTGAGCGCTGGCCTTAGGCCCCCAAAATGCCACCTTTTGGATGAGAAAAAAAAAATGTTTGTTATAAAAAAAGGCTCAAAATCAATTATACCGGTAAACCTAAGGGGAAAAAGCACAACTTTAAGTAATAAATTAATTGAAGGCCTCAAATTTTTTTAAAACCTTACATGGTACAATTAAGGCTCTGTATGGGTTATACATTTTTTTTGTCCCTAAAGAAAAACGTCCCAATCGAGAAAGGCTTCTGTGCATGCAAATGAATTGGGCAAATTTTTTTTGGAGGCCTAAAGTTTTCAAATATATATTTTCTATGCCTTTTTTAAAAAAAAAAAAAAAAAATCGAAAGGTATCTTTCAAATAAAAAAGGCTTATTAAAATAAGGCTCAAAATTAGCACACTAGTGAATTTAAAAAAAAAAAATACTGATTTAATAAAAAAATTATTATAAACTAAAAATAATAAAAAGTCTCATTTAATTGCCTTAGACCTTCAATTGTCTTGAGCTAGCTTTGATGTTATGCCTGCAATGACTAAAAAATCTGCATTATGATAGGCCTCCAATTGTAGGTGCTTTCGGCTTAACAACCTTTGCATTAATATATTATGATCGTCCTCAAATTTCATTAGTAGTGGAAATTGGGCGGGATGGGCTTACATTAATTTTTTTTCATTAGGCTCAGAATCAAATGTCAAGCTTATCTAATTAAAAAAAATTGTATTTTCAAGCCTGGTTAAGTTCGCTAATTTAACATAAAATTTGTTTAATATATAATTTTTTTTCTCAATAAATAATATTGAGTTGCATAAAATTTAATTACATATATATATATATATAATATAAAAATATATTATTTTATATATTTTTAAATCAAATTTCAAAGTTAATTTTTTAGTTCGCCTATTAAACTAATCGGGCACTCTGTTATGAATATTGATACTCCCAAGGCAATCATAGAACAACGAAGTCGTAGCCAAACAAATTTGTATGCCAAGGCAATCAACAATTTTTTTTGTTGCCTTGAGACCAATGCATGTGGGGGGTAAAATTGTTTTCATATTCCGTTACTTGAACGAGTGAGATACCCTACTATATGAAAGAGTGAAAAAATGCTTTTGTCTTTGTAGAATAAGAAGTCTTTGTATGTTATTGCACGTATTTAATTTATACGGAGCTATTAGAGCGAGATCCCCTATTATATGGATAATGTACTCAGTGAATTTTAGATGACGAGTGTAGTTACATTGATCCTGATCATGGTCTACTTCTCTTTGCTATAGAGCTAAGTACAGAAAATAAAGCTGCCAGAAGTGCTTATACGTGCAGATGGCTAAGCGTGGCAAATTTTTGTTACTTGTGTTTTCTGATGGTTAGATTCATGTAAATTCACTGACTAAGATCATTATGGATTACAAATACCTGTGAATTTGTAAAACCTTTGAGTCTGTAAAATTCATGTAAATCCACTGGGGCATAATATTTATAATTTGTCTTTTTTCATCTTGATCTTTCTAACAATTAATTTATGAGAATGGAATAAGTTGACGGTGTTTTCTTTATAAATAGTTTGTGTAAGTTTTAATATTTATTTTCATATAAATCTTTGTTATAGTTTTTATGTGGACCCAAATTTAAAATATGGTGCTTGTAGTATCTAGTTTATACTCTTTTTCTATAATGATTAATGTCTTAGGCCAATATTTAATTAAACCCTAGGCATTTCTGATTGGGTTAAAACGAATCAATCTATTAATAGATTTTTAAAGAACAATATTTCTAAATTCAACTTATTCAAATATTTTTTGTTAATTCATCTCAATTTTTGTTCATTACTTTTTTTTTTTTTTAACAACTTTAACTTAGAGTGACAAGTATGTTTCATTTTGAAAGGGAAACACTTATTCAGCTGCGTAAAACTATTATGCTCGGAGGCAGCACATATATGTATAAAAATTCACATACCAGATATTAAATGTAGTATGGGAGTAATCGCTCGATCTTATTAATTAAAATATTCATTATATTCATAAATTATATATAACATATTGAATATCAAAACAGTTTAAGTAACAGAAACATCCTTAAACCGTTTTTCTTTTCTTCTCCTATTCCCGTGCATAGCAAGGGCTGGCTGCTATTGCATACAATATATTGAATTTGAAAATTTGAACGATCGGGTCTTGAAGCAAACCACAAAATTAGGTATGTTTGAATAGGGAGTTTTAAATGGAATTCTTGTATCATTTAGGTCTTAGATGAACACCGACACAGTAAGGAGAACGACTTCAATAAAGAAACGGCAAGATCAATAATGACAAACAAATAAATGAGATGAATTGCTCAAAGACGTCGATTTCCTACCGATGGGTTTGGCGAGTTGAATTCATGAGCTCAAGGGATTAAACTAAACCATCCCTCGCATGACAAAGGTAAATATTAACAATGACCCAACAAATTAACAATTGCAGAGGAGTCACAGGAAGCAATATTTGCTTGTCTGTGATGAACTATCTCAAATCAGTTAGACTGAAGCAGCAGCTAATATATGCACAGTTCAACATTCACATCGGATTAATTTGCTATATCGATCCCATACGTCAGTTGAATCCTGG